>JANHGC010003281.1:82920-99021 GCA_027560395.1 Boaedon fuliginosus | reverse complement strand
ATAGATAGATAGATAGATAGATAGATAGATAGATAGATAGATAGATATGTAGATATGTAGATATGTATGTCATTGTAAGCTGCCCATAGTTAGCCTATGGTAAGATGAGCAGCCAATAAATGTTATAAATAAATAATAAATAAATATTTAAATAGTAATAATAGTAATAACACCGTATGAAGTACTACCTTGATGTGGTTGTGGGATTGCATGCTCAGAAGAGGATAAACATTATGCCAGAGAGTCTACTACATTGGACAGATTTCATCAGAGGTGCCACATGAAGAGTGACTCTCCTATCAACAATAGTAGTATGCGCCTTGGGGAAATCCAAAACATCTGGAGCACTACTTGAACACCATTTGGCATTGACAAAATCACTATTAGTCAATTGAAAAAGGCAGCTTTACTTGGAACAGCTTGCATCCTGAGATGATACCTTTAATACCACAACAGCATCTGCCTATCCTAGGTCCTTGTGGAAGATGGCTTAACAATGTCAAATGCAGTCTAAACATCTGGGTGACTATGCAACCAATCATAATAATAATAAGTAGTAAAAAATGAAGAAGCTAACATGCTCTGAGACTTTAGAATTTAAACAGACAAGCACCTGCCACATAACACTCCAGGCTTAAGAATTGCCAGTAAGAAATATAAAAAAAGTCTGGATGGTGGGCATAGTTATAGACTGCAGAATAGAAGAGGAAGAATTAGAAAAGATAACAAAATACAAAACCTGCTAATAGAAATAGACCAACTATGGCAAAGGAAAGCAAAGGTAACAGCAATAGGTGTCTTGGATGCAATCCCAAAACAACTAGAGTACCACTTGAATAGTATTGGCGTTGACAAAATGACCATTGACCAATTGTAAAACGCAGCTTCACTCCAAACAGCTTGCTTCCTGCAACAATACTTTTAACACCATCTAACATCCCCATCTGCCAATCTCAGGTCCTTGGGAAGGTTTCAATAAGAGGATAAAGATGCCAAGTCCAGTCTGAACATCTGGCTCACTGTGTGATGAACCATAATATATGAATATATATATACCGTAGTCCAATTTCCATGATTCAAACCTTATTTTATGCCCACGTTGGGTATTGTTTTAAGAGAAAGATGTCAAATGTTTTCTTACACACATATCCCTTTACAGAGAACATTTCTGTTACAATTGTAGACTAAAATAGACAAGAATCAGCAACTTCTGGGGTAAAACCAGCTCACTCAAAATTGCTAGTCTACCAGGACTACAGTAATCAGCATGGGACTGCCCTTTCATTATGAGCTTGCATTTGTCCAGCGCTCTGAGCGTATTGATTACTACAACACAAAACAGTCCTAAACCTTATGTAGTCACACTTATGTCCATTTCTGAGGCATTTTCCAATATGTTTTTAGCTCTGCATAAATTAAAAAGGAAGAATGTCTGTCAAACTGAAGTCTCTATTATGGCATGCTAAAAATAAGGATGGGGGGAACTATTTATTTCTTCAATTCCAACATCAACAACTAGGATAAACCTACCAGCTTTGAAGTTCCAGAATCGTTCTAGCAAACAAAGCTGTCCACGACCAATAGCAAATGAACACTGAATAAAAATGAGTGTCACAATGGAGCCTTACAATAATTGATTTCTGTCAAAGAAAATCAAGTATACAAATGAAGCAGAAAATGCATAGATGCTAAACTTTTATTATTAACCTTAACAATACTGACCTTCTTTCTTCATTTACATATCTGTGCTAATAAAGCTATAGAGTGCACTGATCAGACAGCAATTTCTTTTTCATAAGAATAACTTTTATATTGGACATAGAAACAAGATCTAGCATTAGCTTTTTGTGGTAAATGAGTAATGGGATACAAAAAGACAAATAATCAAAATCTTGAAGAACCAAACAATTGGAGGATTTTTATGTGTGTGTGTGTGTGTATACGTGCCATACATACATACATACATACATACATACATACATACATACTTGTGACTCTTACAACATCAAACGGTTTAAAAGCCAAATAAACCTTTTTTTGGAAATATTTATACTTGTATTTGGCTAATATACAAGGTGACAATATGAATATATTATTTTTAATTAAGCTTTTAAACAACAATGTAACTAGCAGCCCCATATTACTCATTTTATAATAAATTCTCTAGCTATACGTATAGAGAAACCCACCTACTGACTTTCTTTCTTCATTTACATATCTGTGCAGGCCTATTCTTTTTTCTTCCAAGCCCCTTTGCCCTTTCAATCATGCAGCATATTACTCCACTGTCAGTGCAAAGCAGTTCCTAACAACGGGGAACCCAGCTGGGATAGGAAGAGGGCAGCAGGCTCATGCATTAACATAATAATCCAACTGTGTTCCCATAGGCCCTTAGGGCAGACAGCATATTAGGTAGGCCTCCTGTGCAGACCCAAGTGGAAGCTGCCTTATCACCTGCCTATCAACCTGTGGCAGTTATAGCCAACTCAATAGCACCAGCTCCTGCCAAGCTGTGGTGCCCAATTACCTTGCTACAAAGGATAGAAACCCATTTTCCCACATCTGTTTAATGTACCTGATGCATTTCCTTATTTATGATTTGAATTTCTGCATAGTTTCCAGAGGGATTGACTCACTGCCATTTTAACTTTTGAAAGTCTAGATGATGAGGCAGAAATGAGTCCTCAACATCAAATTCTCAACTCAAAGTATTCCTTTCAAAATGTTATCTTTCAGTTGCTCATCTCTCAATAACAGAGAGGCAGTTTTAAAAAGGATGACATACCAAAGAGTGAGTCACTGTACCATCGGTAGCACTACTTCGTTTAAAAAAAAAAGTGAATCAACTGCTTCCAGCCAAACCAGTAAAAAAAATGCTTGTGTTATATATAATCAAGTTTTGTATAACAGCAGTTCTTCAACTGCTGATAAAGTACATCAGCCTTCCTCAGCCCCAACAGTTATTACTAATAATTAAGTTACAATTTAAAACAGTGTGTGTTACATTCTGTGAGTGTTTATTATTTTAAAGGAATTTTAGAAGCCAGAAGTAAAAGTTTGCTGAGCTCCAGGTATATTACTGTATGTTCTTAAATAACAGGTTTAAGTTGAATGAGGTCTCTTTTATAAGTAGTATACAGTACAGCAACTATGTGATGGGAAATACTGAAGGAACACAATTTATGCAAAAAAGATTAAAGTAATATAGACTGGGACAAGTATGCTAACTTCACTATGGCACGTAATAGGACCCTTTCAGCTAGCTAGTCGGAGTATTTGCTCCCTCCAAAAGTTGGCCTCTAGCATACTTTGTTCTGCCTCTCTAGCACAGAAAAACCTCCTTGTTCATTTCCATGCTCATTTAATAAATTCTCGGTCCTTTATTTATATCAATTTTATTTGTGTGTAGTCACTTTTGGTTTATAAATATTTAGATATAGATTATTAATCTGAAGATATTTTTTAAAGAACTTGATAATATTGTCTAACAATTTAATTTATATGATCAGGTAAAGGAATCCAGGGGGTTATGCTGCTTACTAAAATAATTTCAAAATGGGCAAACTCAAGAGAAAAATAGAACCCTTTTTTATTAAAGGAATGAATAAACACAGCAATGGAAGTTTTTTTTTAAAGAAAAAGAAACTACAAACAGAAAATACAGTTCTAGGTAGAGTTACTCACAAATGAATTTCACTGTGTTAGATGTGAATTAGGTGCTCTTTTTTAGCACTAGAGAAAAACCTAACAATTGCCTTTACTTAGAATAACACTGAAAACTCAGGTCTACAAATATCCACAGCATGAATAACTTGACATAAAGCCTTGTTTTTTCACAATTACAATATGAAATTCAGAAAGTGCTGTTGTTACTTGTCCATAGAAAATGAACCATCAAAAATGTTTCCAACATAGGTAATGTTTATCCAGAATAGATGACCCTACTCAGATTCTTGGCCCCTCTGATCAGATCTATCAAAGATACTTACAGTATTGATAAAGTTTATTTCCCTTGTATGAAATAATACAAGGCAACATATGGAACTTTGGATTTTGGTGCATTGATTCTATCTGTACAACATCAGTGACTCAGCCAACACGCTTTCTCAATTCTGTAACATTATTGTTGTGCGCTGCACAATCTGGCAAGGAGTGGTTATATCTTTGTGCAGAAGGGTTCTTTCCCCAACCCTCCAAGCCACCATAAAAGCGGCTATAAAACTTTCACTTCCCTTTTCATCTGCTATTCTTTTGCTTCCCTCTAGAACAGGGATTTCTAAACCTTTTGCCATCAAACCTCCCTTTAATGTAATCTTAATATACATACCTCTTCCCAAAATCCAAATGAGTACCAAAAGGAACACAAATAAATAATGAAAACAACACAACTTGGAGAAAGATGGATTGGCGGGAGTTATACCTCCGTTTGAGATAACCTGCTCTAGAGGATTGAAAAGAAATCTATAGAGGTATAACTATTGCCGCCTCGAGTTCCCCTTTGGGTGAAGAGAGGCGGGGTATAAATCTAATAAATAAATAAATAAATAAATAAATAAATAACGCTGCCAAATTAGTTGAGAAGAATCCAAGTCATCTCCATTATTTCTGTCCCCTTTCCATTCTTCCTGGGGACTTCTTAGGAGGCAATAGTCACTTCAGGAGATTGTTTTAGTCTCTAGGGGGGGAAAATAGTCCTCAATAAGTGGTTACTTTTGTTTCATAAAAATCTATCGCTGTTTAGGTCTAAACCAAACTTTCCTGGGTTAAGTGGGTAAATAATGCAGGTTACAATTTGCATACCATATTTGTCTGTGTGTAAATGATACATTTATAGTAGGTTCACATTCCATTACAAGGAAATAGCAGAGATATTGAAGTCAGAATAAAAATACTAATTCAGAAACTAAATTGTTTTAGACAGCTTTTAAGAAGAGAAATGGGTGGTGTTGGGAATCTGAAGAATCCCTCCAGGCTATACCCGTGCTTTACAGAACTCTATATAGCCATCTGAGACCCTTTCAGAAACCTATACACAGTTGGAAGAAACAGCAAAGCTCTTTGAATTTATTTGAGATCAACAAAATGCTAATTTTTGATGAAACAAGATTCTACTTGGGTTACAAATAATTTTCAGTCACAGACACATATTTTAAAAACTGTGATGGAATTGCCTTCCTATTTAATCTTTAGTATATTGAACAATTGTTCAATATACGAGAATCTCTATAAGACAATGCAGTCAATAAATATTCTATATATTCTATATATTTTTATTCTTTTATAGAATAAAAGAGCATACTTAACTTTTTATGCATTTAAATATACTTTATTTGCAGGGTTAAAAAAAATCAACTACCAAAAATGGGAGATCCTCATAGACATTTTAATGTACATTGTAAATGTTTCTAGTATGCCAATATTCACAACTCTCAAGAAACGTTCTGGAGCCAGCTCACAAAATGACAGCAAGAAATGTCCAAAATTCAGCAGAATTCTCCAAATTTTGCCAAACAGGTAAATAATGAGTTAATCGAGACTAATTTGGGTGTGGCTAAAGCATACACTCAATAAAGCATACACCGAAAATACTTTTGAAATGCAGGATTGTAAAAAATATCACCTGCCACATAAACTTGATTTTATACTTTAAAACTACTCTAAATTAAGAATCTATTAGAATAATTAGCTGTCAAAAGTATAGATATTTTGAAAGTAATGATGTATAATGTTTTTGGAATTAATATGTGGCTGATGAGATGCCTATTGTCCAAAGAGTTGAGATATTTGAAATGTGCACTATTCTTATGCTAAGTTGTTGCTGCTGCTACTGTTTATTACTATGTTAATAGAGTAATGATAAAAATAACAAGTTATCATCAACACTAAACTCCTCTTATGCTACACTACCGAGTATGAACAGATTGGAAGCCAATTCAGACATGTTAGGAAGATATAAGTAGTCATATTCTATTTATATGGTCTCATATAACCACAAGTATGTGTGAACCAAGGATCTAAAATCACTGACTAGTTTATTTTACTCAAGCATAGTTCCTTAGGTTTAGCCATAATATGGACAATGATTTATGAAAGCAAAACTGAAAGTTTCAAATTCCTTCCTCACTATATCCTGAAAGAGAATAATATGGAGGATTAAAAACCTGAGATTGGATCTTTCATTGGATCTTCTGTCCTGGCCACTTTTTACAGAGGCACGATTGAGTTTTAACAAACTGCATCACTGTTCGGTTTGGTGGCTGCAGTGTCTCAGAGAGAAAGTCCATTCAGAGAGTGGTAAGGAGAGCCGAGAAGATTATAGGAAGCTTGCTACAAGATTCTGTAACAGCTTTGTTCCCTATGCCATCCATCTGGTAAACTCGCAAAATTCATTTTTCTCACCATGTACATGTATACATCTGAACTACACTGTGTTGTTTCTCTGTGTCATATAATATATGTGGGCATATGCGTAATTTTGTATTTATTTAGTCAAGTTTATATAGTATATATTGGAAGTGGAGACCCTCTGAGAACTGTATGCAACAAAATTTCATTTTAATGTATGCCAGTTAGTGTAATTCAAAGTGGCAATAAAGTTATTCTAAGTCTATGCACACTCATTGAAGCAGTAGAGAACCATAGTTGCCAATTAAATCTCAACCAGCCAAATACGTGAATGATAGTTTTAGAAGTTAGGTTTAATGTATTTCTTTCTGTAGAAGAAAAAGTTAGAATAGAATATTTGATAAAGAAATAAAACCTTGCTTTCATGTCTAGTGTATTTGTCAAATAACAAATGCTACCAATGTGATGTAAAGCTAAATATTTTGGACTGGCATTAGGAAAACCCAGGTTCTAGTTCATCCTCAGTCACTAGAAGCTCACTGAGACTTAACCAATCACTCCCTCTGAGGCCAAGTATCTTAACGGACTGTTTGGGCAGGGGAAATTGAAAGGAGAATTTTACATAGGCCCCATTGAGCTCCTGAAAGACGGGTGAATTGTGACTTTAACAAATAAATGAATGGCTCATCTTTTTTCCATTGTGCCATCCAAAAGCCAACTTTTGCTATAGAAACTGTTGATTAAAAATGATTCACCAAATACTGTTGAAATCAGCTGCTCAGACTGATGATTATAATGAAAGCAGAAGCCACAGATTCACAATTCCTACTGAAGTGTATGTACAGTAGATATGAAATATACATTTACTTGTAACTCTTAGCTCCACACATAGCCAGAGAGAGCTGAATATTCTAAGTGATGCATGCAGTGGTGGGTTTCAATTTTTAAAACAACCGGTTCTGTGGGTATGACTTGTATGGTGGGCATGGCTAGGTGGTCATGTGACTTGGTGATGTCACAGATAACGCCCAGCCCTGCCTCCCGGCCAGTCACCTCAAAAGAAGAGGTAAGTTCAGCCGGTGTTTTTTGGCCTGTTTTCAGGCTGATTTCCAGGCCAATTCCAGGCGATTTTGGCTGGAAAAATAGCCTGAAAATAGGATGGAAACAGCCCGAAAAACGGGATGTTTTTCAGGCTGTTTCCATGCTATTTTCAGGGTCATTTTCAGGTCAATTTTCCAGTCAAAATCAGCCTGAAAATAGCATGGAAACAGCCTGAAAAACATCCCATTTTTCGGAATGTTTCCAAGTAATTTCCATGTGGGCCGGGGCCAGCTGCTGGTCCGATTTGCCAGTTCTCTGAACCACACAGAATCGGAAGAAACGGTTTGCTTGAACTGGGCCGAACCAGTAGAAACCCACCCCTGGATTCATGCCAGGAAGAAGAAAGCAAGAACTACTCCATACAAACTTGAGAAATTAAACAGCAGAAAAATACTTATAGTAATAGTCTAGGAAGAGGATACAATGAAACAACTTTGACCTCAGCAAAGAATAAAATTTCTTTAGGCCAAAGTGAACCTTAAAAAATGGTTCAAAGACTAAATTAACTGAAAGAAGTCTTGTGGTTATCTCAGTGACTAAGATTATCACAAACCAACTTAACTCCTCCTATTGGTAATTATGTACAAATAAAACCAAGCAATGATGAAATTTTGAAATTATCAACAGTCAATTTATACGCAACGTTTCAGACATTGATTGTAAAAACAGAAGTTTAACATCAGGCATGCTTTCAATAATGATCAGTCCATTCTCTTTTCCTTTAGTGCCGCTAAGTGAGAGTGAGAGAGCAAGAAAGGAAATGGTAAGGCTGTCAAGTTGGAAACAGATAAATCAATTATGTCCTTTAAATTACTCCAGAGGACTGTCCTCCTGGGGTTTAAAAATGTCTGCTTACTCAAAATTGTCCCTTAAAATTGCTCAACATGTATCAGAGGCAATAAATTGCAAATGCAATTTCATCATGAACACAACCACTCATGCCCACCCCCATGCACTTACATTCAGATCAAAGAACATTAACATTACTTTATATAAAAGAAAGGGAAGTTGCAGTCGTTAAAATGCAAACAACTGGCCTACTAATGAGACCCTTGGTAACAAAGACTGAATATAATGGAGCCAAAAGGAGAGGTTTCAGTCTGGACAATACATATGTTCACTTAAATGCTGTGAATGCACTTGTTTTGTTCATCACCCTCTTATTTACATCTTATTTTAAGAAAACAATATGATCAGATTTATACTTTTTTTCTGTCCAGAAAGCTGACCATCTACTTAATATTTTCATCAGAAATAGTGCTTGGAGGAAACAGCAGATAAGCTATACAAGCAGTCATAGCTTTGGGGGATTTTCCAACTAAATTCATTCTGTGTATTTTTATTTATTTTAAAATTACAGAGTATTCTAATTGATATTATGCAGTTTGACTATCATGGAGTAAAGGATGCCTGTTTGCTATCATTCACCTATTTTATTCACAAATTCACTAGGTTTTCAATCTTAACAAAAGGGTTAATTAGGGATACAATTTTTCACAGACTGTCAGTAATGGGCATGACACACACTATGTGCCCATCAGTAATTCTCAGGTACCTTTGATCTCAGTCCCAAATGATTGCAGTTGCCTACCATACCCTGACCCCCGGGACACTCTTAGAACCAGACATCTGGCTACTTTGTTGTTGTAGACTAATCTTATCCCACAAGAGCACAAGAAATGACACCAGGCAAGGAGGCTCCTGGCAAGGGAAAAAACAGTGCAGTATTAGCAGACCCTGCAACTGAGTTGGCATTATTACAACTGACTTCACATTTTTACAGGCTGGGATCATATGGTCTGCTTATGCTCTGTAGCAGTTTTGCTTTAGCAAAGGAATAGCCTCCTACAATGTACTTAAAAAAGTATAGAATATGCTCAGCAATATAGCTGAAAATTGGGAAGAAAAAGAATAACAGTTTTTTTAATGTAATTTTATATAATATTCTTCCTTTTGTGATACTGTATCGATTTATTTTTCTCTGGTTAATGTGTCCCTTTTCTTCTTGCTGCTGCAAATAAAGAATTCCAAATTTGATAAGTGGGGGATACTGGAATAGCCACTGCAATTCCACTTCAGGTCTACTTTCCTTCACTTATCACTACAATTTTCACACAATAGGAGTTGTTTTTCTTGCAGTTATTGGCCTTATATTATTTTTTATGTTGATTAAAGAATATCGATGACCTTGCTCCCTAAAAATTCCCCATATGCATTAAAGTCACAGGGACTATGTTAATCACAATCATAATCAAAATTGGCATAAGAGGCAGGGCCTTTTAAATATTGGCCCCATATTTAATGAGGCCTTTCCCAAAAAGTAACCTTAGAATGCCTTATTAATCTGGACTTAAATAACTTCTTTTTCAGTGGACTTTTATTGAAATCACTTGGATATGTAATTTCATTTCAAACATTAGTTCAACATGGTGCAGAATTTTATAAGATTTTCTACTTAGAGAATGAGAAAATCTTAGGCAGGAAATTTTTAAAGTAGTAATCCTTTTTTGTTAACTTAATGTTTTGTTTATTATTTTCAGATACATTGATTTTATACATTTTTATGATACCAATTATAAACCATTAAAAAATCATTGTCCTGTGCACTGCTTCTCCGAGGCCCAATTTGCATACTTGACAAAGTTATTTCTCTCTCCACATTCTTCCTCTTATATGCAGGTCACTATATAAGCCAAACTTAGCAACTGGTAAATATTTCTATGATTGAATTTCTGCCTCCTCCAGAATATCACCTTGTGCTGATGTAAAATCTACACAAGTCTAGAAGTTTGTACAGAACTTGGTGAAACAAACAGGCAGCAGATTGGCAAATTCTCTTCCTGTATTTATTTAACTTATATGCAGAATATATACAGACTGAAGTTGGACTGGAAAAATATTAATTTGACTTCAAAATTAAAGAGTGAAGCATTAGTAACCTGTATTACTTGACAGCTGAAAATGCAAATGAATTGTAAGCTCTAATAGACTAAAGTAATAAGAGGTCCAGCAATCAGCCTTAGAATTGATAAAGATACTTGAGTGATGTATAGCTGCTGATTTTTAGGATCAACTATCAACAGTAAAGAAACCAGCAGTCAAGAAATATGAAGTCTAGAGTAGCAATAAAAAGTCTTGGAAAAGATTACATATACATATACACACATACATACACACACTTATCTAGGCTTAGATGCATCACATAGAGAAAATATCTATTTATTTTAATTTTAGTTTAATTTAGGACTTATACATTACATACATACATAATCACCTGCACATATGACACACATTTTATCTATACAAGTGCAACATAACAAATAGGTTTATTTATTCCTAAACAAAACGAGGGTAAAGACTGCTGATATTTAGATAACATGGAAATCTTAAAACTAATCAGTGACACCTTGTTTCTATCTAGGCAGCTCAAGAAAGGAATTATTTTTATTTAAACTCTAACAAGCACAATATGCATATTAATCTGTTTTAAAAAAAGAAATTATAATCCAATTATGTCTAATTTCTTGTTAAAATTACCAGCTGAAAACTCCTTAGATTTACCCCACTATATGTGATCTAAACAAAAAATGCAAACAATAAATATTCTTTGATATGTTGTGCTTATTGCACGTGCATTTATAAAAAGAAAAAACAAATGCTTCGATGATATAAATGCCAGTATTAACAAAAAATATGAGGTACCGTAGTTTACTGTTCTGTTTCTCCATTCTCAGGGATCCATTTAAGACTAGGTGGTGCTTATTTTTGTTTTTAAACATTTAAAGATAATATAGTTGACAATGCAAGTAGAATTACAGCTGCCTTGTAGTCTGCAAACACTCAGCGGTATTGAAAGTTTTCAGCAGAAACCAGTCAGTATTAATGCTTCCTTTTTCCAAGTTTGCCCCGCAAAAGAGGAAAGGACTTTGGAGTCCTTGGTGCTTTCTGAATTTGATTATTTGCTTGTTGACATTTCATTAACTAATTAGATAACATCAGTGCTCTGACAATGTTACCTTGTGCACTGATGACGTTATCTAGTTGGGTAATGAAACAACTGCAAGCAAATAACAAAGCTCAGAGACCACAAGAACTTCTTAGACCAATCCTAAATTAAAGGTATTCTCTTCTACTGGAGCAAAAGGACTTCCTTGTCTTGTAAGACACAGCTGTGTAAAAATATGGACAATGGATTGCTCAACTTAATAGAGAAGTTAACTTTTACCAAAAAGTGCTGATAAATCTGCTCTGAGATGAAAGAAACTATTACTATGATCATCACAACTAAAATTCCTTGCCAATGGTTTCCTCAAGAATTCTGAAGTTTTACCTTAGGGTGCTCAGTTTTCAAGGCTGACCGAGAACAATGTTAATGCAGCCAGGGCCATTATCATCTCCACAGAAATCAGTTATTTCTCATTTCCATTGGCGTGCAAAAAGACTGGGCTCTGAAGTCCCTAATACCTAAGGTAGCACAGGTGTTCTCTACTTGGAGCAGCTGGCATCTGCTAATTAAAAGCTCAAAGTAACATTTTCCCATTTTTTTGAAGAAATTTAAACAAGTTCCTCTGCAAGTTCATCCTACAGTTAATACAGTTTGACATACTGCATCAATTTTCCTTTCCCAATTAACAACTAGAACTGCCAAGATAGTGAAAGGATTAGGTTATAAGAGACATTAATTTTAAAAAAGAGGTTCAAAAACTGGTAAGGAAATAATATACATTGACCTTAATTTCATAAAATGTATGGTGGACATCTACTTTCTTTAAACGTAAAATTAATAGAAAATTAATATAAAATAAAATTAATAAAATTTAAATAATTTTATTAACACAGTTCATTAATAATTCACAATTTGCTGGATTCACATATTATGCAAAGTCACATATCATGGCTTTACCTATCAAAATGGCTAGGTTCACGTAACATATTAAGCCAATATCAAATATACTATATTATGGCTTAGTATAATGTATAAATCTAGCCATACACTTACTGGACAAAATAGCAACTATATTCAGATGTTCACTTGAATGTGGTAAATATTATTTTTCTCACTAAACATATAAAGAAGGTTCAATGGGTTGAGGGGACAGGAAAAGCCAAGATTGTCATGTTGGATGGAATTGATGCTGGATAAGGAGATGGAGAGAGAGACAGAAAGGGAGGAGAGGGATCAGATGTTCAAAGCATAAAAAACACTGAAAGAGTACACACACAAAGTAGAAACACAGGTAACTAAGGATAGAAAGCTGCGGCATAAACTGTGTTACATTGGCTAGATTTAGCTGTATATTATCTCCCTTTCTTAGTCCATGCCTTAAAGTTCTTTATTATTTCTTACTTCCACAGTCTAGATAGTGCCATTTTCCCTAAAAAGAAACTAATAGTTACAGTATGTATGTGCTTTTATATGTAACCCTAAAAAAAATAACCAGGGCTTGTTCAACCATCAAGGAACAGTCCTGCAAGATGACAAAGAACCTGAAGATTATTCTTCCAATCTCTGCTTTCCTCTTTTAGGTTGTTTCAGCAGATTCCTGGTTGGTAGTCAGAATACCTTTAAGGACTAAAATCATCTCAGCATGGTCCTTGAACATTTACCATTAGTCTGGCTGCACAAATGCGGAAATAATAGTCAAGAATGAAATGAGTTTCCTTCCTTTCTCCTCTTCGCAAGGATGCCCTGGGAGGCTCCAGTCACAAGTTAATTAATACTTTCCTACCACTACAAAGAACAGTATTGTTTTATGTCAAGACTGCTCATTATATTCTCCATGGAATTATCCCATCTTTAAGAACTATGTATTTGGCAGCAAACAGCCTTACAAGAAAGAAATATGTGCAGATTTAACCATTTAAGTTTAACTGAGACTTGCCCTGGTGTATGTCATGCAACCTCCCTGGTGACCACAAAAGGTACTCTACTATAACATCCAGACTGGACGATTCTGAATACATCAAGTGATGAAGGTTTCTACAAGGGTTGGAATATTACTGTAGACCTGAGTTCCAATATTTTATAGCTCTGTGCACACAGGTTGCACTCAGGCCAATCACAGTTTCCTCTCACAGGTCTGTTGTGATACCGAAAATGTACTGAAAAAGCATGGGGCATAAATAAAAACACTTCCGGTACACTTTAACTGATGTTTCAAAATAAACTGCTCCTCTAAGAAAATAGAGAAAATATTATCACAAAGAAATCAAAGCAGGCTAACAAACAAAACCTTTCTATTTTATGAATTCTGATTTTATTCAAGAGCAGGCTATTACAAAGACCTTGATCTTTGTGAACTCTTGTTTTTATCAAGAATGCAAAGGAGGAAAGATCAGCATACCTCCTGAACTATTCTTATACCATTTCAGAATCTACCATGTCCCCTATGAACTTCATATTTTATCAGTCGTGATAAGTCTGTTAAAGCTATCATTTTAAATTTAAATGATGAGAGGTTTCATTTGTTTTCCAAGCAGAGATGAAACCTTTTTAAAACATACTCCAGCTGCTGTGACCTTGGTCTATGACTTAAAAGTTCACATGCAATAATTTACTTTATCCCAAGGGACCTGCCAAGATTTCTCTTATAAAATGGTTTTAATATATCTTTATACAAATGGTTTTAGTGTATCTTTATACTGTATAAAGCAACACCATTTGAACTCTGAATAACAAAACTAAGAGGAAATTAATATAAACTTAAAAGGTGTAACCAAATCTACAGGGAAAGCCTTTCAAAGAATGTGGCGAACCCATGTCAAACTTTAAAATAATTAGAAAATCATGTTGTCACTGTTAGAAAGAAAGCAGGGGTATTTGGCCATTGATAACAGTAACCTACATCCAGGATTCTGTCATTAAGAAGCACTTTAAGCAAAGGACAGGAGCAACTATTTTCAATTAGAGTCACAGAGTCATACAACAAGCTCAGACATAACACATGAAACAAGAAATATTGATATGCTTCACAATTCTTGTTTGTGAAGCTATTCACATCCAAAATGAAAAGGGCACTTTGGCAAGAGCATGGAATTACTCCCTTCACATGTTGACTCTACTTTAAAAAAACTGCACTTTTCTTCGGGCTGATAGGTGAGAACACAGTAAAAGAAATGAATCAAAAACATTATAATTGCTCATTTACTTATTGAGGAAAATGATCCAAAGTTGCATATTTGAGTGTGACAAAAGTATGTGAATCTCCTAGGATTATCAGTTCAGTTGAACATGAAGTTAAAGTTGTTTCAATCAATGGGATGAAAATTGGTGGAAGATGTTGACGCTTACCAGGCAGAAAAAGATTACAAAGTTATTTCCAAAGAGTTTGGACTCTGTCAGTCCATTGCCAGACAGATGGTATACAAATTAAGGCAATTCAGCTCCATGGTTACTCTTCTCAGGAGGAGTCAACCAACCAAGATCACACCAAGAGCAAAGTATGTAATACCCCGGATACCCTCAAAGAATCCTAGCTTGTCCAGAAGGATACCATAGTCAATGATGTTTAAAGTTGCTGTGAGATCCAAGAGGGCCAGAATGGTTGCATCATTGCCAAAAGTTATTCACAACCAATCTAAGAATTGGATAGTGACTAGGTATGCTGCTAATTTGTTCTTAAGAGTGCTTTGCACCAGGGACATGACCTAAAACACAGCAGCTATTATTGGGTAGAAAGAACTCTAGAAACCATATTCTGAATGCTTTCCTCATCTTGCTTCCATTTTTGAGTTCATTCTACATGTGATTTCTTTGTATATTTTTGACAGTTCAAAAGCTAAGCCTGCCCTATGATAGAGTAAACGTAGGATTTTGGCTACAGAGATTCTCAATTATCTGTGTCACAGTTGTCCCAAATCAACCGATCTTTCTTGGAGTTTTTTTCCCCATGAAAACATTTTGCTTCTCATCCAAGAAGCTTCTTCAGTTCTGAAAGACTGAACTAAAGAAGCTTCCTGGATGCGAAGCAAAATGTTTTCAAGGAGGGAAAAAGTATAGTTGCCTTTAAAAAAAGCAGCTTTGGAACTTCAGATTTTGGAAAAAATCTAAGATTAAGAGAAGCAAAAACATAAAAATCAAATAGAATATACGTCTGATAGAAGTGTGCTAGGAATGTAAAATCTACATTGCTTGATGTACGAAGCAAACATATTGTTCTCCATAAGTTCTGTTGCTCTATTCTAGACAAACTAATTTTTTTAAAAAAACTGTGGGATTTATAATAACCTATCTGCTGCAGGTACTGTTAAGGTACCAGAAACCAGAACAGATATTAAAATTCTGGGCACGACTTTGAAGCAAAGGTCCAGGGAGACACTGGATGGCAGTAAAGAAACACAGTGGGAACAAAAGACTTTTCAATACCATCTAATGAAGGCAAAGATGTACTGTAGTTGGAGTTTCTGAATGGAAATCCTAAAAGCTACCTGGATGTCATCCATTTTAAATGTAAATTTTAGCTAGAATAGCAGAATGGCAGATCCAAATTAATTTCAACTTCTACCCTCAAATCGACGTTATAGGGCACTGCACACCAGAACAACTAGACACAAGGACAGTTTTTTCCCGAATGCCATTACTCTGCTAAACAACTAATTCCCACAACACTGTCAAATTATTTACTAAGACTGTATTACTATTACTCTTCTCATCCT
>JANHGC010003281.1:62729-75532 GCA_027560395.1 Boaedon fuliginosus | reverse complement strand
ATCTATCTATCTATCTATCTATCTATCTATCTATCTATCTATCTATCTATCTATCTATCTATCTATCTATCATGTGTTTATCCAGTGAGATTTAGGACGTCTTTCTAAGAATTTCATGCAGGTCAGGAGAAAGAGAGAAAGAGCTGCAGGAACAGGTAGCTTTGGGAGAAAACCTCCATCCCTGGTTCTTCCTCTGAAATCTATGCCAGCCTTCAATGCTGCCACTACTGCAGCCGCTGTTTTAGCCTTGATCTCTGACTTTTTGACTCAAAAAGTTCTGACTCAAAATCTGGAAGTAGAGCTTATCGTTTATTGCGCCTGCCTGCCTGCATGTGGTTGATTTGTTGTCTCAATCCTCATGGCAATTTACAGATGGCAAAAAGAAATAAATTTTAAAACAAGCCAGGAACAAAAATATTACAGTATCAAATAATATAGAACGATGCTACGCATGAAATTGGCCACGATGGGTTGAGGCCAGAATTATTAATTCTTCAGTGGAGAAAGGACAGGCCACAGATGCTGTGTGGAAACTCTGCAAAGTATCTTCTGGTCTGGCTGTGATACACTCTCAGGCTTTAGGAAGAAGTTTCTCCTGGCTTCATTAGCTCCTCGTTTCCTGCTCCCCAACTTAGGTATAAGAATGACAACTGGCACAATTCCCAGCCAGGATGTTGGGCAAGGCTGGCCTGCAATTCTGGAAGTTCCAGTTTCAACTTCTGAAGGACACCAGCTTGTGGTTATGTTTGCTGATCTGCCTTGTCAAAGATTTACTTTTATGACTCATTTGTTCTCTTTTACAACAGTTGTATAATCTGATAAAAGCAACACACCCACAAAAGTGAAACACTATTTCATACATTTGATTTGTTAAATTGCACTGTCCATCAATTTAAATAGTGATGCAGTCCAATATGCATTTACAGAAATGCATAGTTACCTGACTTCAAGGAGAATTACTCCCTGTTAAAAAATTAAGATGATTAAGATACTTCTGTATATTCTGGTGTCTTGTAGGAAAGAGATGTTATGACTCCAGAGGTTGCTGAAATACAGTTCTGTTTAACTGTAGCTAGCACAGACATTGCAACATCCTCATTATTGTGCCTGGCTAATTCCTGGTGGATGCCAGACAGGTTTTATCTTAAGAGAGCAGATGCTAAACCCTTTCTATTTAAGAAATGCCTGTTTACTCAACAACAACAACAATAATAATAATAATAATAATTTAATTTGTATGCTGCCCAATCCCACAGGACTCAGGGTGGCTCACAACAGATAAATAACAAATAACAAACATCATTTAAATGTTAAAGAAATGAAATTTCTTAAGAAATGTTTCTATTTAAGAAATGCCTATGTTTACCCTTAAACTTATAGAGCTACTTTCCCCAACACAGAAGTAAGTTTGCAATATAGCTAAAAAAACATATTCAAAAGCAGCATTAATAAATCAAAAATAATTTTTGCACATCTGTCCTGAAGTGAGTTCCACAGACTCCCATAATAAAATAAGTGGTATAATACAGGACTGTAGTATAAAGGCAGAATGAATGAGAAATTATCAGGACTATTGAAAGATATTAAGCAGGATCTCTCTAATATTTAACTCAGAAAGGGATCTGATTCTTATTGCTGAAGTTGCACATTTTAGCAATTGGTTTATCTGCTCCTGCATTCCTATTTATTTTCGTAATTCTAAAATTCAGGATGTTTCCTGTTATTTACCTGAATGACATCCATCTATGCTTAGCATATGAGTGAGTCTTTCAAAATAGTCCATTGAGCCACAAATTAAGCAGCTATTTTTCTTTCTAAGATGTTAGGATAGTTATTTTATCTTTCTGTGTGTCATGCAAACAAACAAATAGCCTTACTAAATCACAGAAAAACGTGGTTTAGAGCATCGGTCCCCAACCCATGGTCCGTGGCCCACTGGTGGTCCTTGAGAAAATTTTGGTGGTCCGTGGGGAGAAGGCACAGCGAGGCTTCCCCCCTTCCCCCACTCCTCCCCTCGTAAGCAGAGAGCTTCCTCAAACAATGTGGCTTGGCTATGAACGGAGCAAAGGTCTCTCCACATGTGCACACCCTCCCAGCCGCCCATCGCTCCAGTCACGAGAGGAGAAGGGGTGGGGAAGGAGGAGAGGGAGGATAAAGGAGCAAGCAGCAGCCCCAAGGAAAGCTTGGTCCAGCCTTGCTTTCAGAGCTCTCTCTTTCTCTGTGTCTCTTTCTCTGAATCAGATGCCAAGTTGACTAGAAGGCTACTCTTCCTGTATCCACAAATGCAAACACTTGTGTACAAACGGATGCGAAAAGCAAGCCAAGGAGCCTGCAATTGCAAGAATGGTATCCACAGAGATAAGGAGATGCCTGGCGACCATGTTGAGGATTGCAAGGGTTGCTAGTCCAGGATTTTTCATTTGGTGCATCCTTTATGGCAAAACGGAAACAAATCTGTCTTGTTTAGAAATGAATGGGGGATTGGCAAGCCCCTTGGTGCTTTTTGCTATTCTTCAATGCTGTTTTAATAATAATACTGACATTTCTGTACAGTCAATTTGGAAAAGTGCATTAGCATTAATGGCTAATTCAGTCATTTGATCAAATATAAGCCGTTGTAGAGAGCTGAGCCCCGTGATTCTGTAACATCTGCCTTTCCTTTGGGAAAGGGCACACCTATTATAAAATAAAGACAACTTAATCTCTTGTGATTTATTCTATTTCATTATGCATGAGTTCCTGCTGAATGAGATTTTTCTGAGTCTTAGGAAAATATATATGATCTTCTGTACTACACTGGAAGTCAGTGGACTTATTTCAGTGTTAAATAAATCTCTTCCAATCATAAAATGAAATCTCCTTGGCTATATATGCCGTGCCTCTTCCGTCCACCTCTTCCTTCAGATTCACCTCTTCGGTATGGCTTAACCTATTCCCATTTCCAACCATAATGTATCAGGTATTGTATGCATTTTTTCATATTCAGTAAGGCAATATTCACCTTTTTAGCCTTCCTACACTCGCTGATGTTTTACAGTCCCACTGTGGTTTAAATGGTAAAATTCTTGGGAGAAGAAAGTTTTCTCTTTACTTATGGAGCTCCATAAAACACAATATGCACTGATAGCAATGTATGAAATACTAATACAGTTGTGATCTTGGCACTACAGTTGGGCCTTTTGATTAAAAGATATCTATAATATGGAATTATGTTGCTAAAAGAATTGTTACACATTACGATTTTGATCTTTATGTTCTTCCACTACACTTAGTTATACCTTATACTGCTTAGACACATTTCATACATGTATTTCTGTGCTCACATGCAGGCTTCATCTTGATTTGTGGCTTAATACAACAAACCCAGCCAATTGGAACATAGCTGGCAAACCCTGGTTAGATAAGCTCTGATTCAGCATGTACTCTGCCACTAATTTGACATGTTATAAATATACTGCAGAAGGCACTTTTGGTTGCATTTCCTTAAAGGCACGGGTAGTGAAATCATGATGCTACAAGAATATGTGGCTGTAGAGTAATATCTAAAGTCTTCTAAATGAGGTCAGAACACACTAGAAAGTGTCATCTCTTACCCGGGCCACTTCCTGTTAAGTGAGGGAGAAAACAATGTCATTCTCAGAAAGAGAATGAAAGAAATAATTACAGTGGTTACAGAAATAGAAAATAAAAATATAATTTTTGACCACAACCAAGTGGATTCCTTAGTTTAATTCTACTCTTTGTGCAGCCACAATAAATTGCTTATTTGTACTAAGATCCAGAGATGCCAGTGTAAACAAATGCAAAAAACAACATTTTTTTAAAATGATATATGGCTTTTCTGCCATTCAGCATCAGAGAATCTGTAACAGATCACCAGAAGTGATTCGTGGAGCAGGAGGGACCAAGCCATGGGCTGCCTTTCATCCTTGGGAACTGCCTGGTGCTTTGTTATAAGTAATGTAGCCTCTCTTCTATGGTTCTTCAATACCAAGCAGCAGACTACTCAGAACCATCTCCCAGTGGGAAGCAATCTGGGACCAAACACTTACTGCTAATGTGGAAGTTGTATGCTATCTGATTTAACTGGAATGGCCTCTGGGAAAAAAAGATGGGATGAGGGGAAATCGGATAACTTACAATGGCTATAACTGAAGCAACATAAAGGTGCTTGCAATTAAATGCATAACCAAAATATTTTCATTTTACCTATTTTTCCGCTAAAAAGAGAGAGAGAGCTTGATGAAGTGGTTAAGGCGTGAGGCTAGAAACGGGGGACTGCAACTTCTATTCTCACATTAGGCATGAAACAAGCCAGATGGGTGAATTTAGGTTAGTCACTCTGCCTCAGCTCCAGGAAGGATGGAATAGCAGTAGCAATAGTACTTAGACTTATATATCACTTCACAGGGCTTTACAGCCAGGGGTGGGATTCTACTGGTTTGGCCCAGTTCGTGGGAACCATTTGTTCAGATTCTGTGCGGTTTGGAGAATTGGCAAATCGGATCACTGGCTGGTCCCGCCCCATCTGTTTTTCTGGCCATTTTTTGGGCAAAAAATGACCTGGAAAAGGCCTGGAAACAGCCCGAAATGCCCCCAAAACAGGTCTGAAAATGGGGGGAGAAGGGGCCAGCCAGTGTTGGGATTAGCCCCAACAGCTGAACCTACCTCTTCCTTTGAAGCGAATGGTTGGGAGGTGGGGCTGGGTGTGATTGTGACATCACCCAGTCACATGACCACCTAGCCACACCCACCAAACCAAGCCACACCCATGGAACCAGTTAAAAAATTGAATCCCACCACTGTTTACAGCCCTCTCTAAGAGGTTTACATAGTCAACAATCTGGGTCCTCATTTTACTGACCTTGAAAGGATGGAAGGCTGAGTCAACCTTGAGCCTAGTGAAATTTGAACTGCCAAACTGCAGGCAGCCAGTGATCAGCAGAAGTAGCCTGCAGTACTGCATTCTAACCACTGCGCCACCATGGCTGTCAATGGCAAATCACTTCTGAAAAAAATTATCAAGAAAACCACAGGGACTAGGTCCAGTCACCAAGAGTCAAAACAACTCAAAGACAAACACATCAAGACAAGTTTTTAACTTCCTGGCCCACAAGCCCCAAATGCCAACAGAAGACTCACTGGATAACTGCCCAAAACCATTATACATAGCTTCTTGTCAGTTAGAAAGGCACATCACAGATAAGGCTCTGGAGCAGTGCTTGGGTTAATGGGCGTAATCTATGGAGCCAAATTTCAAGACAATGGTAGTTTGATTCATACATCATATAACAGTATTACATCATAATTGTTGAGCTGGTGTACTAAATAAGCTACATAAATTTGCACAATATGCAGAGGCATTACTGGGACAGAATGTGAGTTTGACTCAAGAAGGAAAGAATGATGCTGTTACAGAAAAGATTATCTGAGTCCTGGGAAAATGGAAAGTGTGACAAACCCCAAAGAACTCTGCTTCAGGTGTGCTAGGCCTAAGTTGAAGTAGACAGGCTTTCAAGAGTTTGTTACAATCCATATTAAAGTGTATTTCAAGTCTCCTAATAACTTCTGTTTCATCTCATTGCTTATCTCAACAGTTTAATAATCACACCAAACACCATTTAGGGTTAGGGTTAGATAATCTGTGCCCATAATTTATATTTCAGCTTGTTTGTACCTGTTAACCTTTTACATTCTCTGATAGTCTAGAGCAGGGGTATCAGACTCACATCGTCATGGTGGTGTCACGTGACACGTTGGGATTCCCCCCCCCCTTCACTAAACTAGGCATGGGCGTGGCCAGCACATGACAAATCTAGCCTGTGGACCGGGAGTTTGACAGCCCTGGTTTAGAGCTATTTGAAATGTTGTTTCTTAGCTAATGTGTTTAAAAATGTTAACGCACTAGATGTTTGTATGCTGACAGGCCTAGTTAAAGTCTACTCTATTAGGAATGATGTCTAAAGAACTGTCTTGATAGTGGTCTGACCTTTACATTCGTATCTCTTTGATTTAATTCCATCTCCATGTGACAGTTTTTATCCTCATATAAATAGAGAGCTAAATGATTTTCATGAATGCTGTGGGATTTTTAAATTCTATGGTAGTGAATATTGTCTGATCATGCATTAAGTAAGACAGCAGAGATTTCAGAATAAAAGGAGGCCCCCCACAAAATAAAGCTATCGCAAATGAAAAAAAGAGGGGAGTAAATAATTTAAATTGGGAAGAACAAAGAGAGTCAAAAAGAACAAGATAAAGAGATGTATTAATTATAAATGCAGAAGTTGAAAAAGAAATATAGCAATATAATAGAGAAAGGTTACAACCCATTTTGACTTCTCATAAGTATTAAATGGTATAATTTTAAGTTTTCTCAGCCTCTGAGAGAAATGGCTCTTGCTATTTTGCCTCAGGAAATTAGTCAAAATTACATTAAATGAGAAAAAAATGTTCCAATATTTGCGGAGAATGTGGCATATTTGAAGAAGTATCTGTTTTCATATTGAGCTTTACCCATATATAAATTGGTTTCCTAAAACTGATACTATTGAGATATCTAGGACTACAATTTCCATTATGTCAAGCAGCATAGCTGATGACCATATTGTCACTGTGGTTTGTGGTCATTATACATAATAGCAATAGCACTTAGACTTATATACTGCTTCATTGTGCTCTACAGCCCTCTCTAAGATGTTTACAGAGTCAGCATATTGCCCCCAATAATCTGAGTCCTCATTTTACCAACATCAGAAGGATGGAAGCATAGGTCAACCTTGAGCCAGTGAGGATCGAACTCCTGGCCATCAGCAGAATTAGTCTGCAACGCTGATTAAAAGACTAGCAAAGCACATCCATGAACACCAACTAGCAGTCAGAGGACTTGATAAAAACTCCTCAATTTCACAACACATGGACAGACTTAACCATAGTTTCAACTGGGAAACTGTGAGCATCTTAGATAAAGCCAAGTCCAAGAATGCTAGAGAATTCACACTCAGACTAATCAGCCATCAACAGGCACAAAGATATAAACAACATCTACATACTATTCAAAAGAGACAATCAACAAGTCAAAAAGGGAACAAAAAGACCAGAATGCCTCCACACCTGCAGTCAGTGATCAGATGAGCAGATATTAACACCATTCAAGGGCCAAGACATGGTTGCCAAACAAGCTAGCAGTAAGCATCCCAGTTGGCACCACCAGGACCACTTCTACCAATGGTGATGGGGCAAACCACTAGAATATAAAATGAGAGCAAATCCCACTCTCTTTACCACTGATGATGCTACTGTACATAGTTTGGTAATAAAATGTCTGCAAGAAAACAACCAAGCTTGGAAAGCATCAAGGACCCCTCATTGCTTACTGTATAAATTTAAGTTAAAATAATAAAAAAGTTAAGCATGTGTCAGTCTGATAAATCATGACCAAAGGCCATAAATGCAATTAAATGATCTCCTTTCCTCAGAGTAGAAAGCCTTCCTCAATGTTCTCTCCTCTAAATATAATGTACTTTTAACACCCAGGATTCCTAGTCATGATGCCTAAAGGCCATGCTGTTTATGAATTCTGGGACTTGGAAACTCAGGACAGCTTGAGGGCACCAGATTAGAAAGGCTAGTGCAGATTTTGTTAGTGTAAATCCAAATGGAATTAATGAGACTTAAATTATTACCGTTTCACGGATGTGCTCTGAGTTTCAACTAGTTTCAAATTAGTAACCACCTGGATAACTTAGTTTTGGCATTTGTTAATACATTTTAATATGAGATTCATATTATATTGCAATTGTTCACAATTCAATTAAAAAAGAAAATGATTTTGCTTTATCTTTAATGGTTCTCAAACAAGAAAAAGTTTGTGAACATGAAGCAGTGCTGTGCTCAAGGCAGTGCGAATATGTAACTCACATAAACACATACTACTTAACAATTTCTAGATTGGTATTTTTTTTTTCATTTTTGCATAAAGTTATCTACATTCTTCTTCTTGAAGTACCTACTATGAAATTAACAACACCGGCCAGTGTACAGGAAATTATTATTGTTTTAATAAACGTTTGTTTATGCCTAGAGGTGCTGTTATATTACCAGCCAGACATTAATATAGAGTCCACATGGGATCTTATATATAAAATGTTATTATTTCTATAAGATTAAGAAAGAATTGCAGAGTGTTGGATATTTGCTGGACAGGTTATATAATGCAAATCTTTATTTAAAATGCAGTCTAATAGAAAATATATTATTTCTTACGTCTAAAACTGGATTCAACATTATTCAGGGCCCATCAAATATATTTTACACACACACACACACACACAAACACACCTCCTAAAAATATTGTGAGAGATATTGAAGCTTTAAAACACAATGAGACTTTTTTCATAGTATCAGAAAAGCAAAATCTCTTGAAATTCCACCTGATACATTGCACAATATTCCAAAATTAACACCTTTTTTTCATGGTTGCAAGGATGAAAAATAGAAATACATTTTTAAAAATTCACAATAAAATCTAGTCTTTGCATGACCAGGTTATAGAAGAGGAAACAGGCTACAGTCAAGAAAACACAAGTGCAGAAGGCAAGATTTCTCAATGACTTTTAAAACATTTTCTTATTACGCTTGTGGCGATTTTTCTTGAGGTTGGTGAGATCGTGACCTTGCTTCATGGAGAAAATAAAATGCATGAGGCAAGAACTACTAAAAACAACAGCTTTACTTAGAAAATAAAGAAAAGAGCATAAAACCTAATAATAATTACATATTTATCTATATATTCACAGACATGCACAGATCAGGAATCAAGAAGAGAAGGGAAGAACTCCAGGAAGCGGAAACCCCCCTCCTGTGAGAAATGGATGGGATGTTAGGAAAGCTAACGTTCCATAGATAGTAGCTATGGTAAGTTACCATAGTACCAAACATCTACAAGACCTTGGCTTGCCATGTCAGTTTAATATGTTGTTAACACATTGATAGCTAGCCAGCATTTTTGGTGACAACTCTTCTTTCTTCTACAATCTGTTCTTAATAAAATGTTGATTGTTCCTCAAACTGACCTATTCTATACTTCTGACACCAAGGATCATCATCTTCATTTTTAGTAGTTGTTGCTCAGTTTTATTAGAAGTATAACTTACAACTAAAATATGTAAAAAAAAATCATATTGATAAAAGTAAAGCAAATTAGTTTCAGCCAGTAATCTTTTTGGAATTTGAATCTTCAGATCTCATAGAAGTTGATAATCTCAGATCCCAAATCTCATTAATTCTTATCTGAAATCTCATAAGGCTTCGTCTGAAATTGCAAAATGCTCATGAGACAATGCCAAAACCATATGAAAATATATATATCTTTCTTCCTTTTAAATTGTTTTTAAATATTTCATTTTGTGGCTCTGTAGACACTGTGTAGAAAGACTGTGAATGCCTTGGAATCATTTTTCTGATAACTGGATTGGAAAAACTAAATGATGTGATCTGAATGGAATTGAAAGGAAAGCAGACAGTACCAATATTATATTCAAAAACCTGTTCCTAGTTAATTTGTTTAATTAAAGATAAATAAAAATGGAAGGTATTGATTGGAAAGGATTGGATCATATCTGAACAAAAATACTATGAGCATCTTAAAGATGAATATATTTATAATAGCAAATACAAGAGTCACTATATGACTCTATATGATGAACAAGATTCTACTTAGCTAAATATAAGAATAAGTTTGTATAGATTCACTTGCTTCCAATAAGGACTTCATTGTACATTTGTTGGTCTTTCGGCAGATTAAAATGACTTCCTTCTACAATTAAATGTCAGAATATTGGTTACCAGTTCAATTAATTTTACTTTAGCCTGAACTTGGACATGGGAAATAAAAATACAGAGACAGGGCCAAGTTCTTACAATTTTCAGAGCTGGTCAAGTGCTAAATCTATTTCTCTTCCCTTGTCTCACCCACTCCACATGCCCAAATAGCTAACTTACGATTTGTGCACATCTAGCAAAGTAGACCAAATAGTTTTCTTCTTCCAGAACAACATAATGATGCCAAGTCATATTGAAAAAAATGAAGAGGCAATCTTTGGAAATAAAGAGATCAACTCTCATGTATCGTACTGGGGGTGGGCGTGGACCATCAATCCCCCGAAGCCTGCATAAATATGTATACCAGACACTTACAAGGATGGTGAAATTTGGGGGTCGGGACAACATATGATAATATGGAGGAAAGAGGGATATTTTGCCCAGTGTTAAGTTAGCGATAGTTTCTCTTCTGTTTAAGGTCGCTTTGAAGATTTGTCATCTTAAATTTAAAGTCACAATGCTATTCTCCGAAGTCTTTGCCTCTAAAAGTTTCTCCTTTGCCTAGGGAGGTATTGGTATTCTCATGTTACATTTGCATGTCATTTCAGATATGGTAGTGATGACTCCCGAGTGTCTGTATGTATCATTAAAATATAATGCAAGAAACAGCTCTCAACTGGGATTTGCTTTTACATCTGATTTCTTTTGATGAAAAGTCCCTCAGCTTTCTTAGAAGAAATATTCCCAGACAAGGAAAGCTTTCAAAATGGAGATTATTTACCCCTACCCATATGCGCAGATAACAGAGTAACAACAAAAAGAGTATAGAACAACAAACAGCATTTAAGAGTGCACGGCATTAATACCATTAAATTCAGGGAGGTACGAGAATGTAAAGAATCTTGCTTTATTGCTCTTTACGTAAAGCATATAACTTTTGTATCTGCACATCTGTGTGAGCAAAAGAAAAATTAAAATTTCAGTGAATGGGAAAAATGATGGCTATTTGGACTAAAAAAACGTTTTTAAAACCAGTGTTGCAACTTCAGCTCCTGAAAAGGGAGAGAAAGAAAACCAATTGCAAGATTTTCTTTTATTCATTGACATTCTGCCTTAATTTAGCTCAAACTATCTTAGGATTTCTTTTGCTCTTCTTTTTTATTTATTCTAACATAGGTTTATTGGAGCAGAGATGATTTAGAATGGGCATTAAACTCTGATTAAAGACAAAAAGGAGTATCTCACTGATCTTTTTCAAGACATCTTTATCTCCTGCTAAGAGAGTTCATCAAATAACATTTGGATAGATTCACATATTATGCCACAGTTTTCAATAAACCACAGTTTTAAAACAACAATAAGTGTGTTGGCCCAACACAGTAAGCCAAAAACAGGAAGCTGCATTATGCTCAGCATGCTGTGTGAATCGAGTATGTTCAAATTGTTCATGTTATCCTTTATATAGGGAGTAATTCTGCATACCCCTTCTTTCTCTAGGCTTAATTTTAGGGAATAGTGTGGACCTGATCAGGTCAAGCTTGGACCTGATCATCTATTTTCCCACCTCTCCTTAAATGATATGATTGATGAATGAATGTATTTTGAAATATTTTTACTGTATAGGACTGTGTTTTTAAATTGTATTGTTTGTGCCGCCTCAAGTTCCCCTCGGGTGAAGAGAGGCGGGGTATAAATTCAATAAATTATTATTATTATTATTTTCAAGAGAAAATACCACTGAAGTTTTACTAAAAACACAAATTATAATTTACAACTTTGTTGTAAACAAAGGCAGAGAAAACTCCCATTATTCACTTACCTACAGTTTTGAGACTGTTCTCTTTTTTTGGGTGGAATAAAATAAAATAAAAGGAGATTCTCGAATTGAGCATCTAGAACAGCCCAAAAACAACCCAACAAGGTTGTCTCCATTGAAGCTGCCTCCAAAGAAGCAGCTAGCACAAGTATGAAAAGATGTCAATACTGTAATATCAAATATAAGCACCAGATCACTGCAAGAAACACACTGACTAAAATGCAGTTTGGCTGTAGTAATAATTAATCACTTTGGATGCAAAATCAACAGAGAAAAAAAAAGCCAAACAGTGTATCACCACAATGAAAGATCAAGCCAGAAAATAAGATCGGCAATTCGGCATATTACGATTAGATGCAAACATTCAGGAATACCTGATTAAGAAATATCACCTAGAAACAGGGAAGATTAAGGAAGGACTAAAATAATATACAGTGTGACTATAATCTATATTATGATGTAATTGCATGCTGTAGACAGACTTTTCAACTTCAGTTGAATCAGAAACATTTTTACCAATCCATCAATGGAGAGGCTGCAGTGAACCAATCAACATCTAACAAGGTAAAATGATGCAGTTCTGGGCACAGCTATGGGACAACCCAAAGAAATGCAACAAGAATGCAGCTTGGATAAAGGAGTGGATAAAAATAAAAAGGATATGAATAGCTTGTAATAACAACAGAAATGGTAGAGAAAACAGCAAGGAAGAGCAAGAATTACTCAGCACCAAGTAAAAATGAAATGTAGGTTTTTTTGGTTGAAACATCTGACATCCCACTCATTTTTAAGGAACTTCACAATATACTGCAAGGATGTGAAATTGAAGGTTGTTAACATCTGGCAACATCTACCTGATAATGAAAGATCCAACAAAAAGGGAACAACCAGGCAACTTCAGGCCAATTACCTGCTTACCAGCAATCTTCAGATTGCTAACTGATGCTGTCTAACACAGGGATGTCAAACTGAATTTCTTTGAGGGCCGAATCACCCTTTTAGATCTCCTCTATGGGCCGGCGGGGCAGGGAGCGGGGGCAGGGGTGGGTTTCAGCCAGTTCAGGTGGTTTGGCTGAACTGTTTGTTAGATTTTGTACAGTTTGGAGAACTGGCAAAATGCAAGACTGGATGGCCCCACCCCTTTCCTCCAACCCCTCCCCTCCCT
>JANHGC010003279.1:74495-85916 GCA_027560395.1 Boaedon fuliginosus | reverse complement strand
AATCATGAACCCTTCCCTGACCTTTTAGGAAGAAAGGTAGGATACAAACAATTAAAATGCAAATAAAACCTGAGCTTTAAGGCATATATTTTCTTTCTGCTATATTCTGGAACCCAATCCCTGCAACCGAACATACAGAAGTGGTGACTTAACTGTACTATTCAGGATAAAGGGGCTTTTAACTGCTTGTACAGTATGTTGGAAGCAATATCACAGTTTGCAGAAAGAATGTGTGAATACAGTGGTGTTAGATTCCATTGCTATAATTTATGGGAGGCCTTTCTTCCCTGCAAAGAAAAGGCAGGCATTCAAAAGGGTACTTCAAGACGAGTCTCAAAATCCTGAGTGGGAACTGATAGTGACCCCATAGCTATGTTCTCCAAAATAAATATTTTATTTTTAATGGAATAGGAAAGAGAGGAGAATAGGAACTAAGTAAGCATTTCTGATACAGTGCCGGTTTGTATAATAATTAGGGCAGGAACCAGGAGACCCTTGAGTTCTTATCCCACCTTAGGCACAGATCTAGTTTGGTGACCTTGGGCCAGTCACTTTCTCTCAGCCCTATGAAGGAGGCAACTTCTGAAAAAACTTGCCAAGAAAACTGAAGGGCCTTATCCAGGCAGTCTCTGAGATTTGAACATAACGGAACAGAGCAAATGCATTTATTTTTCTAGTTCAACGTAAAAAACATCATTGAATGCTAGATATTTAGTATACAGTAGGCTCTGATTTGGGCAGAGCGGAACAAGACCCTCAAGTAGCCCTTGTGGGGTTATGAAAAGGCATCATTTAAAAATAAAAGTGAATTTACTTATATTTTTAATAACCAGAGAAGGTCGGGTATTTTTAAGGTTTTCTTACCAGGTAGCAAAATAACATGGCTGACCTACGGTTCAAGCTCCTTGACTTGAGGGAGGTATCTCATCTGCTGTTTTGCTTCAGGCAGAAAAATATCTTCGACCAGAACTTGCAATAGACACACTAAAAGTACCCATTCGGTTTTTTGAAGTGATCAGAATGAGCTGGCAACAACCCTCCTTGCTGCATAGTATTTGTGTTTATTGTGCCCAACACAGTATTTATGTTATGAGACATTATGAGCGCTCTCTAATGTGTAGGAAGTTAGCACCCCCACTCCTAGAAAAATGAAATATTGTAGGGAATATTAAAAAGGTGGAATATTATATTTCCCTGGATGAGAAAAGGAGAAACATGGAAATGTGGCAGCTTCCTGCAGTTCCCTGCCCCCCTTCAGCTCCAGGGTGATGGGATTAACATGGCCTTCAGGACATGATAGGATTAGCCCCCACTCAGAGCCAAGTAAGGACAAAGCCATTAAGCCAGAATAGGAAATGCCCAAAGCCCTTTATTGCATCAGCCACCAAATTTCAACCAAACTTGGCACACAAACAACCTACAATGCTAGCTATGATATCTGACAGCAACCAATCAGGATGCATTTCTTGCCACAGGTACAGGGGGCAGGTTCAAAGCCCAACAGAGGCTATAAAACCAAGGGACTCTCAGTGGCCCCTTTCTCCTTTTTCCTTTTCATCCTGGAGCTCCAAGGCATCCTATCCACCATTAAACCATCTTTCCAAACAGCCTCCATGTTTCCAGAGTGTTCTTGGAACTGAACCCAGAAAGATATTTCTTCCAATAGTATCTTTTCTCGAGATAAGTATTCCTGATACTTCCAACTCTCCTCAGAGGACTTAATTTCTAATGCCTTAATTAGCTATCATTGAACCTGTTCCAGTTTGTCCAAAGCCTTCTTTAGGCCCAGTATCTAAAACTGAGCACACAACTTAAAGTGAGATTTGATCAATAGTTCTGTTTTTGTGATTTGAAAATAGTGCTTCTACTGGTACAAACTAAAATAGCATTTATTATTTTTTAGCAGTTGGGTTTCATTGTTGTATTTCAAAATTATTTTCACAAGTAGTACAACCAAATCTCTCCCGTTGGGGGAAGAGAGGCGGGATATAAATCAAATCAAATAAATAATAAATCAACTAGCCCCCATTCTAAACCAGTGCACTTGGTTTCTTTATCCTGACAAAAAAACTTTGCATTTGTCTCTGTTAAGCTTCATTGTCTAATTTTGGTTCACTTGTCTAATTTACAAATTCATTTTGAATTATGTTTCTGTCTTCAGTTGTATTAGCCAGCCCACTCAGTTTTATATCATCTGCAACTTTAGTAAATCTCTTTATCCAATCATTAATAAAATTGTTCAATAGGACATGGCCATTTGATTCCACTCTTTGGTTTAACATTGTTGGTTTAAACATTAAAGAAGAAGGCATAATAGGCTACTGAAATGGAAAATAATGGGTCTGAATGTACTGTAAAAACATTTTAAATTTTAATGTAGTTTTTGCCTCAATCCACAAATTATTTATTTTATGGATTTGACATGGATATCTAGGAGCCAGTGGCTTTGTTTCCTTTTTGTCTGTTATGGGTAATTTATCCAATTTTTCTCTCCAAGCTATTTGCTTGATTAATTTAGGTTTGATTAAATGGCAAAGAACATGCCATATTCTTAGAATTAACCTTTCCATCTAATAGCAAAGAGTGTTAATTCCTTATGTGTACCAAGTAAGAGTTTCTGATTAAATGCACTGCATCTATAAGCCATTATGCAGTGAGCCAATTTGGTGTAGTAGTTAAAAGCACCAGGCTGGAAATTACAAGACTGTAAATTTTAGTTCTGCCTTAGACATGAAGCCAGCTGGATTAACTCTGGGCAGTTGTTTTCTTTCAGCCCTAAGAAGAAGAAACTGGCAAGCCACTTCTCGCTAATTTTGCCAAGAAAACTGTAGGAGATTAGTTCAGGCAGTTGCCAGAAATCCACAGTGACTGAAGAGTACACATATACACATGATACATATTAATGTACAAAAATTCAGCACTGCTACACTATTTTTTAAATTTTTAAGATCCTTACGTTTTTTGTTGTGATGTTTTTCTTTGCCTATGCAGAACATATTTAAATTAAAAGAGAAGCATTGGCTTAGATAAAAGGAAACAAGACTACATTCCTAATAGAAGTAATGTGTGGATTGTTTGGGTTGTCCTTTAATTCAAATTAGCCCAGTATTTCTCTGCAAAAGTAAAGTATAAGAAAAGACAGAAAGTGTCATACAATTAAGCAAGTGACTTGGAGGTCTCATCAAGGGCTGGACTCAGTGTCTGGAGGAAAGCCAGATCAGAAAACCAACTCCCCCAATTTGATTGGAACTCTATTGAAATTACCACACAGTCCATCAGAATTTCTTCCTTTTTTTTAAGCAGGTTTAAAATATATGTCTCTACATGTTTTTGTAATTGGTGCTGCATTGCTCCTCCAAGGTAATTTTTCTGCAGCTGGATTCCCATAATATGCCTGGCTGATTTAGGGACAGAGGATATGTAAGCCCAGCATTCAGTAGGATTCCACCTGTCCCAAAAAAGGTTAATTTGGAAGAGGGAAAGAAGTTGTAAAAATAAATAAAATAAAACTGTAGATTCTGGTGATTTAATCAAAGACAGAAATAACAAATAAAACAGCTGACAAAGGGTAGTTTGGGAGTGCAATCACTCATCTAAGGACTATCTGGCTGTTTTTATATGCTTGAAATTTCAGGGGGAACTCAGAAATGGAACAATATTTGGTTCCATCTTGTTGTTGGGATGTAACTATCACCAAGCTTTTATCCAAATGGAAGGCAAAGAAAGGAAATTTTTTGACAGAAAAAAGAGAACTTTCTGCAGTTATTATAGATAAGATTAGTAAGGACTTTTTTTTGCACAAAGGAAACCAAATTCTGCCTGATTCCCCTTTTCACTCCTTTAAAAAATTGTTCTGAACTAATGTGAAGGATGAATATATGTGAATCAGTCAGCAATGGCTATATTTTCTTTGTTCTTCTGGCCCCAAAATTAACAGAAAATAAAATTTTTGGCTGTAGCCTCAATTAGGGCAGGAGACATTGGTCCACAAAACAATCACTTTAATGTTTATTATGAGATATTTCCAAGCCTCTGATATTAAGTCAAACAATGGTGCTTTTTTGTATCTTTGCTTTTCACAACTTAATGAGGATCCATGGCCAGATGGCCCTGGCCCTGGCTCCAAGTTTGTTCTTTGCCTTAAACAATTAGTGTTCCTTTACCTTTTAAGTGCTGGTAAAATATGCAACTTTTTATCCTACTTACCACAAATATTATTATCTGCTGGGGCTATATTTATTAATTAAATTTATGTGGCCTCTCATCTCACACAAGATAACCCTGGGTGGTGCACTGATAAAACCAAGGATTACAACAGTATACATAAATGGTTAAAAACAAATATAAATGCATTTATTAGATAGCTGAAATTTTATTTATGCATAGTTAACTCTATTTGCAAAGATGAAATGTGGTTTAAAGGTGGTTTTAATAAATATACAATTTACAAATAAACTGTTTATAGAGTTTATTTACTGTTTATATTTCAGCAAATAACAAATTTTCATACTACATTGCTACCATAACCTAGTGTATTATATTTTTAGTCATACTATAGATTTACTTCCAAACAGAATGTTTATCCACAGCTCAGCTGTTGTTTTTCATCCATATTAATGTGGATGTTATTATTTAGGAACTGTTGGAAATGTAACATAACACTGTATGAATGAAGATTGTTTCTTTGAAGGATGTATTGGAGTTCTTTTGAACTATGTCAGAATGCAGTGTGATGCACGTTTATGTCAAGGAAACAAGATGTAAAGATGTTTGCAGATACAAGAAACAAGAAGAACTCAATGTATTGTGAAGTTACCACAAAACAGAATAATTATTAAAGTTCATTATATCTGTAATAGTATACTATTCAGAGTTGTTTAATAATGCTGTTTTTAGAAAACAATTCTCTGGCTAATTATTAATTAATTAATTAATTAATTAGTTAATTAATTAATTAATTAATTAATTAATTAATTTATATTTATACCCTGCCTCATTTCCCTTATAAGCAGAACTCTAGGTGGCATTGATTTTACCAATGAATCAATCAATATTTATTCAATCAATGACTAGCAAAATTGGAGATGAAAGTACGATATAGTTCAGGGGTTTCAAATCCGTGGCCCACGACCCGCATGCATCACATGCAGGCCACGCCCACTCCAGCTCTGTGAAGAGAAAAAATGTCACACAATGTAACATGCCGGCAACGTGACGCTGCAAGTTTGACACCGGTGATATAGTTGGTTAAGATGTAATTAACATTGTTTAAAGCGTTACTTTTTGTTTAATACATCTTAACTAATAAATTGACCTTGTCAATGAATTCAGATGAACTCTATTTTATTAGACAAAAATGCTATCAAATTTGATTATTTGAGATCACAGCTGTTAGAAGGAGGTATCTTAGAATCAGGTATTACCATTGTTGGGAGAAATATCTTTCTGGGTTCAGTTCCAAGTGGGGAAAAACACTATGGAAGCATGGAGGCTATTTGGAAAGATGATTTAATGATGAACAGGATCACATACCTTGGAGCTCCTAGGTCAGAAAAAAGGAAAAGGCAGGGGCTACTGAGTTTCTTGGTTTTATACTCTCTGTTGGGCTTTGAACCTGCTCCCTGTACCTGAGGCAAGAAATGTCTCCTGATTGGTTAATGTCAGAGGTCCTAGGTAGCATGTAGTCTGTCGTCTGTGTAAAGCTTGGTTGAAACTGCTGGCTGATGCAATGAAAGGGGCCTTTGGGCTATTCCCATTATGCTTTTGACCTTATTTGGGGTGAGAGGTAATCCCATTATATCCTGAGGAAAGTATCTTATGTCCTGAGGAAGGTACTACCGCCTTGAGTTCCCCTGATGGGGAAGAGAGGCGGGATATAAATCTAATAAATAAATAAAATCTTTGTTATGAAGAATAGACTGGCTCAGGCCCTTAATGGCTCATTGAATAGGTCTTCCTGAAGGAAGTAGATGGCCCTTTCACAAAGGTGATTGCTGAGTTTCTAGCGTGTCCCAAAATATTTCATTTCCCCTCGGGGAGGGGGCAGTGCTAACTTCCTACACCATGTAATTGCTGAACTTGATTCATCTATACTGGTTTAGATCTAATTGCTAAATAGTTCAGTATTGAGGAAATTAACTGAAGTGCAATATTGTAAGGAGAAAACAAGTAGAATAAGACTAGAGAACTTGAATACTTTTACTGCTACCCAGGCCTATATTCTAGTTTTGCCAGTGGTATCAGCTGAAGGGTGATTCCAGCACAATTTGTCCTATTAAAAACCATAATTTAGGAGCTTATATAACAATTCAATCCTCTGCCATAATTTGTTGTTACTGTATAGTTCATTTAGTTTTAAATTTATGTAGTTTGTTTGCTGCACCTAGAAGGTTTTGTGAAATAGAGCCCATTTAAGCTTTAACTAAAGACATCATAATTTTCTCAAACAACTGGAAAATCTTTGTGAACAACACAGAATGAATTTTTCAGCACTGCCACCATTCGATTGTTCTGGTATGTTATATTCTAGAGCATAATTTATATAATAGAAAATCTTAGTCTTGTAATTTTTGGATCTTGATGATTGTTTGAGAGAAAGTCAAATATTGAAATTATTAAATGCAAAACTTCACAATTCATGCAGCCAGAGCTGAAAAATCAAATTTATGTCTGAATTCAAGATAAACAGCTTCTGTGTATAGGCACAAGCAAACATAAACATTTATGAAGATCTGTTTTGAGTCTGAAAAAAATTGGAGGAATTTGGGAAGCCCAAAGATTAAATTAGATGACGAAGATATACATTGAATGTAGTGGATCTAAGCAAAGTTGAGCTGTCTGTGTGACAGATCCTTTTCCACAACTATATTTCTGAAAGTTTTAAAAAACAAAACATTGCTAGCAGTAAGATGAATAAATACTAAATAATTTAATAAAATCTGCTTTTACTGAAATCCAAATACAAAGTGCATTATGATCAATAAGGTGTGCAATGAGACTTTCTTCATGAATTATTTTACTTAGCAAAGGCAATTGACTATAATAAACTCTTTTTTAAAACCCAACCAAGGTCCTAAAATCATAAAAATAATAGAATCTCAGTAAAATGAAACGTTAAGATGTTTTCTTCCACCTCAGCCTTAGTGGGTCTTGATATTATTTCGCCTACAGGGAGGAAAAGAGCAGCCTTCAACAAAGCAAGTTCCCACTTCTCTCTTGCCTGCCAAGAAGGATGTGTGAAACATCGTTTCAAGCCACCCTGCCTTCGTGATTCCCTCCGTTTCCTTTTCTGAACGAGGGACGGCGGCAGATGGCCTCGAGTGGGTAGAAACGAAGAGCGTTGATCAACAGTTAACTTGGCTCAGACGCCCAACTAGGCTGGCGCTGTTTCCCCATCCGTGTGCCGGAGAGAAAGGGCGCGAGTTGCGTTTCGCCCCTTCAGGAAGAGAGCGAGCGGACTCGCCAGCAGAGACTCGCCTTGATCCCTTGTTGCTTCTTTCGGACTTCCGAGGAGAGGCGCCCAACTGGAGGGGAGGGGACCCGAGCGGGGTCGGGCTCCATTTTACGGCGTCCCCCTACCTGCGCCGCGGCAGGTGGGGGGCGAGGAGCTGCTCCTTTGGAGAGGCGTGAGGCATCAGGGAGCAGCAGGTGGACCGGTTTTCCGGCTTTCTTGCCAAACCGCCAGGCATCCGCTGCGAGGAAGAGAAGACGTCCCTCTCCACCACCACCCCTCCTCTCCCTTTTTCGTCGTGGTCCGTCGCGGAGGCGATAATGAGGGGGGGGGGGCGGATGATACCACTGAATCTTTTCGCCTCGTGAATGTCGAACAAAGGAACTTCTGCTGAAGGAGAAAAGGTGGAAAGGGAGCCGGTACTCTTCCCTTGCCGGAGGTTCCTGACATGAGCGAGAATGCGCGCGCTCGTTCCGGGAGATAAAAGCCACGAGCGGACCGGTTTTCCGCCGCTTGGCTCGCCTTTTCGCACGGATTCCCTCACGGATTCAGAGAAATTCGGTGCTCGGGACTTTCCCGCTCCCGTGGCTATTTATTTTCCACTGGGGAGAATTGGCTTTTGGGTTGCTTTCTGAATCAGCCCGCCCCCTTCCTTCTTTATCACTGTCGGTTTGTCTTGCCTGGTTTCGAAGTGTCGCCCATTTGGATGCGGAGTATTGCTGGAAGGTGTCCTCTGCTGCTGCCGCCTTATCGGAAGGTGTCAGAGAGGAAGGCAAAAGTCAGAACTACGCTGTGGTGCATCTCTAACCTAACCTCGTTGTGCTCCGATCAGGGCAGTTTTGCGAAGCGAATTTGTTTCGAGCTCTCCTTGCGTGGGAAAATCTTCGCGCCTTGCTTCTAGAATCTCTTGGCTTCCCAAAACTAGGTTGGAGGCGCGCCGCTTTCACGAGGTTCTTCTCCTGGTCCCGCCATGGCCTTCACGTTTGCTGCCTTCTGCTACATGCTCTCCCTGGTCTTGTGCGCCGCTTTGATCTTCTTCGCCATCTGGCATGTGAGTAGACCATTTCTACAAGTTCCCCCAAGTCCGTGCCTTTAACTTTCCTCCACACTTAGAACAGAGAACTTAGAATAATAAGCGTTGGAAGAGACCGCGGAGGTCTTCTAGTCCAATCCGCTGCTCGACCAGGAGTCCCATGCTATTTCAGATAAATGATTGTCTGATCTTTTTTTTTTAAACCTCCATTGATGGAGCACACAACTTCTGAAAGTAAGCTATTCCATTGGTTGATTGCTCTCGCAGTTAAGAACTGTCTTCTTAGTTCTAGGTTGCTTCTGTCCTTGGTTAATTTCCAACCATTTTTTCTTGTCATGCCTTTTGGTGCTTTGGAAAATAGTTTGACCTCCTCTTTGTAGGAGCCCCTCAAAAATCAGAACAGTGCTATCATGTTAACCCTAGTCCTTCTTTTCATTTTTTCCCCAATTTATTTTATTTATTTATTTATTTGATTTATATCCCGTCTCTCTTCACCTAGGCGGCCAAACAATACAATAAAATACAACTCCGGCAGTAAATACAATTCCCGCAACCGTTCTTCATATGTTTTAGCCTCAAGTTCCCTATCTTTTTGCTTGCTGCTTTCCAGAGTCTCAACATATTTTTTATATTATGGTGACCAGAACTGGATATAGAACTTCATTCACACATAATAGTTATATGTCTGGGAGATCATTCTGGGATCTGACCAAACTGGAATCTTTGAATTGCTAGTCAACTCAAGCGTGAGATAAATCAGTTAGAAATTATAGGACTCATCCAAAAATATTTTTCAGTGGAAGAGCTCAGTTTTCAGCACCCTCCTATTCAGTACCAGTAAATGAGAGCAGGCAATGATAGAGTGCCTTCTGGTTGCACTACTTAAGTGGTTGTGTATTAATTTGGAACAACAGAAACATGAAGCAGCATGTACATATGTATGTATAGACATACATAGATTTTCTCATTGTCATGTGCATGCAAATTCTGGTAGGGCATGGTTCCTTTTTACTTGAGCACACACTTTGGAATGAAAGGCTACATATGATCCTACTATACTTGTTACAAACTGATTCTTGATACCTCTATGGAGGTTCTCAATCATCCAGGTCATGGTTGCCCCAAAAGTGGTTTTCCAAAAGGCAAATGTACTTTCTTGGTTTCTTCCTTGAAAATGTTTCACTTCTCATCCAAGAAGCTTTCTCAATTCTGACTGAATGGTAGGGAATGGAAGGACTTATATTCTTTGCAGTTTTCTGGTCATTAGCACTCCAAGAGAGTCGAGAGAATTCACGCCACTTGGGGGTTATCTGTAACCTCAGTCACCTGAATCAGAATGGAAATGGGTGTGGAGCCTTCTTGGGACTGCTGAAAGGATTATGTTGTGGACCGGAGATAGGTGATGTTGTATCCCTCCCCCTCTGTTGAGACAGGGCTGTTCAGTTTTAACTCAGATGGCCTTTTTGAACCCTCTTTCATTCTAGAGGTCCTCTCTGTCCAGAATGTGAACTTTGCTGTCTTCAAAAAATGACCTTTGTTTTTCAGATGCAGATCGACTGCTGAATCCTGTCTTGATGGTTTGTTCTCCTGTATTGTGCCATGCATTTGTGAAGTGGCTTTGTTCTCCTATGTTCTGCTATGCATTTGTGAAGAAACAGCCATTTATTTATAAATAAATACATTTCAAACCAGAACAGATATTACCTAGAACAGTCTCCATTTCTTCTCTTGTGCTTCTAATGCAGCTCTCTATTTCTTTTCTCATTTCAAAGTGGGTGAAGGTATGGTTACTGAACAGTCAAAGTAATTTGGATGTCTTGGCAATACCTTATGCAGAGTTGAATTTCTGAAGCTCTTCAGACAAGTTTGCTTAAGGAGGTAGGGGACAAATAATAGTGTGCCCCCCTTGGATGAATTGATGTGCCCCCCTTGGATGTATGTGAATGTAGATGGATTTTTTTTTAATCTTGTGATATTGTACATTTTTACTGTAGTAAGCCGCCTCAAGTTCCCCTTGACAGGGGAAGTGAGGCGGGGTATAAATCCAAATAAATAAATAAATAAAAAATAATAGAATAATAGAGTTGGAAATGGACTTTGGATGCTTTCTAGCCCAACCCCCTGCTTAAGGCATTTATAAACATTCTCATAAATCAGTAAAATAGACTTCTATTATAGCGTTCAAGCGATGTTTACTCCCCCACTCTAAATTCCAAACTGAGAAGTTAGTTTGATGCCTGTTGTGCTAGCTGAACAAATGTGGTGCACTGGCCTTTCTCCATCATTGATGAACACATTACTACTATAATTTAGAAGACTGCATGGGGTATCAGGCCCACTCAGATTTATCAAGAGGCTACTGAAAATGAAACACTGTTATTCTGAATATGGTGTCACACTGCCTTTTCTTCTTCCTACTGTATCCAGCGGCTTACTTGTGGCTGACTTGCATTGCCAGTTAGATTAATAGCTCTTAGGTTGTCATTGTAGTGGTGTTTCTCCTCAAGGCGTTCTAAACTGCACCCATTCTCCTTTCATTTTTTATGTGATTGTAATTAACAATTTGTTAATTAGCTATGTGCCAACTGTTATTTTCACACAGAAAGTTGGACAAGATGCTCTTCGTATCAGGAAATGACTAAAGAGTGAATGTACTTGCTTTATATTATAATATAGAGTAAGCATTTATATGTTCTGACTGACATGTTGCTTAGGTCCTATAAATATCTTTGAATAGGGACATCTTGTTCTGACAATTGATACAGGCAGTGGGTAGGCTGACTATGTTCCGCCTTTGCCAATTCTCGCATTGATGCAGAATTCTCAGAATAAACATCTTTTCAGAAATCATTTTATTTGAAAGTAAAATCATAACAGAGACCAATCTTATTTTTTCTAAAATTCTATACTTGTCCATTGTATAAGTATATTGGAACAT
>JANHGC010003277.1:32696-46254 GCA_027560395.1 Boaedon fuliginosus | reverse complement strand
TGGGATTCGATCTGACAACCTGCTGAACAAGTCAGCAGAGACTGCAGTGCTGCATTTAACCACTGCGCCACCAAGTGTGATCCATTAATTGCAACAGGAATTGACTGACTGGCTTCTCACCTGTTATTGTGGGCTAAAAAAGACTGGCGCAAAGTCACCCAGCCAGCTCTAATAGCTAAGGCAGAACTAGACCTCTCAAGCTCCTAGTTTTTAGATTCGTGCCTTAACCATGAGACCAACTGGCTCTCGTTCCTTAACATCTGGACTAATGTCGAATCTTCAACGTCTCAGTATGATTCTTTTAGCCAACCTCCATGCTTTATACAACCATAACTGTTTTCTTTTTTCCAGTAACAAGTCAGACGAGAAGTATGAAATGAGTTCTGGGCATGATTCCGTCCCCAGAGTCCCTGCTTCTCCAAAGAGAAGGTAAAGTTTACACGAGTCCAATCTATTCTCTAAAGCTGTAAAGGACCAAGAAGCAATGGGTAGAAGCATTAAAGAGAGAGCCAAGCTGGAACTAAAGACGTTCCTGACCAATTAATCAAGAGAATAGCTTGCTTTTCAGGTGCTCCATTGTTGCAGGTTTTCAATAATAGACTGGACAACCATTTAACTAGGGTGATGCAAGATCTCCAGCCTTTGGCTGGACATTGGAATAGAGGGCCTTCAAGGTCACTTCCAGACCTATGATTCTAAGTTGCCAGAGTGAACTATTTACCTATCATTTCTTCTTTTGATAAATTAAGCGGAAAGGAAAGAACTTGACAGCTTTTGAGGCCTCAGTTATGAACGCCGAAATGTTTGGATTACCCCATGAAACAGACTATAGATGGCAAGGTCAGGAAGAGGACATTGGTGGGGCTGCTCACTGAAGAACGTGCGATGAATTCATTTGGTGTTTTCTGAATTTCAAGGATGGCAATAGGGGTCTGAACGCCCACGAGTGGGGCTTCCATTGTGCAGTGACAGGCTGATGTCTTAACAATTTTGATGCCCCTCTCCCCAACTTCTCTATGGACACCCCAACCAACAATGGTGAGGCTAGCTATTGGTCAGTTGAGGGTTTAGGAAGGAAGTAGAAAGGATGAAGAAATGTTGTCTTTATTTTTTAAATATAACTTTACTGTTTTATCAATGTGTGAAATACAAACAAAAATAAAAAATAGGAAATTAAGGGAAAGACAAAGAAAGGAGGAAAGAAAATATGAGGTACAAGGGAAGAAAGGAAAAAAAGTTATCTTCTGACTCTTTAGCACAGTACAAGATAATATTACAACCTCAACTTTTTACTTTGATACATTAGTATAGCACTAGTCATTTCTATAACAACCAATCTATCTAATCAGCAAAACCAAAGTCAAAGTTTCATTTTTTTTATCACAAGCACAAAATCCAGAAGTGATATCCAGATAAAAAAACATAAATATATTCTCCTCTTTAAACGCAGCAATCAGTCTAACCCTTGCAGCTTTATCTTCCTTGTTGAAAAAAATATGTATTTCTATTTGCACATAATAAGCTTTATAAACTATCATGTCTATTAATAAAATTCACTGTACTCTTTCAGCTTCTTTAACCTTAAAGAGAAAAAAAAAATCCATCCATTTTAAATCACAAAGCTTTTTAAAAAACATTTCTAAAACAAAAACATTCTAATACATGTTTTCTAATGTCCCTTTTTTTCTAACCGCAGTGAGAAGAATGAAATGCAGAGTCACACGTTTTTTGACAAGTAAGCTCTTTTCTAAAGAATACTTTGTTTGATTGTTAGCGATGTGCAAAATGCTTTGTGCTGTAGCCCTTTTGAACATGAAGGTTAATTAAATTTAAGGCAGTTTCAAGCAAATATTTTTTTACAAGAATTTTGAGTTCCAAATGGGAAACAACCCTACTTCTCTGATGCTGACCCCACACAAGAAAGAAAGAAAGAAAGAAAGAAAGAAAGAAAGAAAGACAGAAAGAAAAGAAAGAAAGAAAGAAAGAAAGAAAGAAAGAAAGAAAGAAAGTGGAAGGGAGGGAGGGAGAGAGAAAGAGAGAGAAAATGTTCAACTACCATCTCCCACACCAGTTTATATAGTTTTTATATTTTACGATTGTAAGTTACCATGAAGTGAGATGGGTGGCCAATAAATTTTACAAACAAATAAACAAACAAATAAAAATGAGAAACAGGATCTTCATGGTAGAGAATCGTTTTTTTTCAGCAGATCTTCCCTGGAGCACAAACATGACGTCTCCAATGGAGAAAGAAAACCTAAGGATTCAGACTCAAAAGCTGCAGAATTCTACCATCACCAGCCAACCACAGAAAAGTAAGAATTCAGGGAGAGTCTCAGCACTCAGAAAACCAAGATTATTCCAAACGAAAAATTCCAAGTAACACACTTGGATAATCCTTGCCTTAGTCCCAACAAGCATGTCCGTTAAATACTCATTTTGAATTTTCCAAAAATTCTTGGATGAGGAACAAATCCAGGTGTGCTAGCTGTGATGGCCTTGCTAGCTGAGGATAATGGGACCTGTAGGCCCAGAAAATTGACTGGCTTGGAGGAACGGTGCTATAAATAATTCATCAAAAATCAATAACACCCTTGCTTTACGGAAACAACAAAGCACGAAACAAATATATTTAGCATAGGACTTAGGACTCTATCCAAAAAAGGTGATTTCATTGACTGTGCATTTTAATTAATCTTCCTATCCAGTTTTCAAAAGTAAGAATGGTTTCTCCATCCATACACTTACAAACTAATATACACACCCAGAGAGAAAGAGAGAGAGAAAGAGAGAGACAGAGACAGATAGAGACAGAGAGACACACAGAGAGAGGGAGAGAGAAACAGAGACAGAGAGACAGAGAGACACAGAGAGAGAGAGGGAGGGAGAGAGAAACAGAGAGAGAAACAGAGAGACAGAGACAGAGATAGAATGAGAGACAGAGAGACAGAGAGACACAGAGAGAGAGAGAGAGAGAGAGAAAGAAAGAGAAAGAGAAAGAGAAAGAAAGAGAAAGAAGATGAGGAGGGAAGAGAAAAGCATCCAAATTCAGGTTTTCTCCAGTGACGTGTCCAATTCTCCATCTATCCTGAACAATCTCTTTCTGTCTTCCTTTTTCACCAGGGAAAACACTGACGTCTACTCAGGAATGGGGTACAGGTCATCCCCCCACCTGGACAACGAGGGTGTTGACTCAAAAAGGTACAAAGGAGAAAGGGAACAAATATCCGAGGACAAAGGACAAATATCCTTTGCCTGCTTCCTAAAAGATTTATATTGCAAATCCTTGACTTACAACCATAATTGAGCCCTACATTTCCATTCCTAAGCAAGCCCGTTGCTAAGAGAGTTTTTTGCCCCATTTTACAACCTTTTTTTTGTCACGGTTGTTAAGCAAATCACTTGCAATTGTTAAGTGAAACATGCAGTCATTCAGTGAATCTGGCTTCCCCCCTTGTGTTTGTTGGAAACCGGATTGGAAGGTTACGAATGACAGTGTAACCATCGTAAATACATGCCAGTTGCTAAGCGCCCAAATTTTGATTATGTGACCGTGAAGATACTACAATAGGTGTAAATGTGAAAACTGGTCATGTCACCTTTTTCAGTGCCGTTGAAACTCCAAACAATCACTAAACACATGGTTGCAAGTCAGGGGCTCCCTGTAACAACTTAATGAAAAAAATGCCCACCCTCCCATTTTGAATGAATCACAGAAGGCTACAAGCTAAAAAAAAGAGAAAATAATAACAATGTGTGACTTTTCCTGGCATTTTAATGTTTTGCATTGAAAAGCATTTATAAAGCACAACTAAAAAAAAAAGAATTAAAATCTCCAGTGAAATTGGAAGGTTGCGGGAAAAGGCCTAGGAACACTATGCAGCAAAGTTTAAGATGAGCAGATTTGCCAATATTCTTATTTTTTTCTCAGAGCTTGGTTGTTTTCTTGCAGACGTTGCATTACCAAACTAGGTAACATCATCAGTGCTAGTCTGATTAGCTAGGTGAGCATCAAGGACTTTGCAGTTCAACGCTGAGCTACAAATATTCTCTTCTATGGGGGGGGATTTTATTTTTTTTCCCAGGTCTGAGCTACAGCCTGGGGAAAGTAGTCTGAGTACTACTGGAATCCAGTGTGACCTTCTAAGTATTCCCAAGAAGGAGGAATCAGATTTGGAGACTTCCAGGTGAATTTTGGATTCAGTAAACAACAAAACTGGCTTGGGAATAACAAAATGTTGTGTAGAACACATAAAGTTTGCGGCAAAAGATTCCCGCTGGTTGAAATGAGGTATAATGTGATAATCTTTCACTGCAAACTACAAGCAGTCCTTGCTTAACGATGGTAATTGGGATCATCTTAATGCCATCATTAAGTGAGGATCACACTGGTTTGTTAAGCGATGACCTTGTGGGATCCTTCTGACTTCCTGCTGGCTTTCACATGGATTTGGCTTGTGGGAAGCTAGCCGAGTTGGACACAAATCACAAATGGCATGATTGTGGGACTCTGTGGTGGTCAGAAATCTAGGCTGGTTGCCAAATGTCACAATTGCAATCACATGACCACAGTGTTCCAAATAATACACCCATAGCAAACAAAACTCTGAGGCAGTTAGGTTTCTCAAAGAATAGTTTTATTGGATATATCATATTGGGACAGGCTGATGAAAACCCACTCTAAATGTTCCCACGGTTAACACCTAATTAAAAGTAAATGTTTTTCCCCTTTCCCCCAAACAACCAGTCAAATGGTCCAGTCAGGGTGCGACCCGGTTGCTTGCTAACAGCACTCCTCTTTTCTTCAGCCACCTGTGGGAATGTCCTTGGTTCACAGGTAAACTGTTTCATTTTGGCTTCAAAACCCCAGCTATCACCAGTCTCCCCTCCCTAACCCCGGAGCCTCAAAATGGTCTCAGTCAGGCCAGCAGCTCCAAAGTTAACACACAGGAGCGATGCCAATAGCCTCAGTTTCAAGGACAGGTCACAAGTACCACTTACTCAGTGTTACCATTAATTTGGACAGCCTCTGAGCGATCAATCGTTAAGTAAGGGATACCTGTAGAAGTTCCTGTCCCCTCTTTGGCAGGAACAGAAGCTCAGCAGACGTTTCGATGCACCTGCCATACCTGTTTCTGCTCAAAGGTAAATAGATGTTCTCTTTGCTTCCTTGGCAGGCATAGTTCCTTTGCTACAGAGAGCAGAATTACCAGCCCACAGAACCAGTACAGAGATCAGAGATCAGATTCAGACAGGTAAGGAACTGGTACTTGGCTCCTGACACCTTGATGAAACGCATTCCTGCCCATTCTCCTTCAGCTCAAGGAAAGCAGATTTGGCTTTGAAATACCTTTCAAAGGAGAAGAGAATGTCAGAAAAACTCTCGCTTACAAAATCTGATGTTTGCAGCCTCGTTCGGTTAACGATTCGAAGTGGTCAAGAAATCTCACAGCTCTCCCATATTTTTTATTGTACTTTTGTGTCTTGGTGTCCAGTTTTCCATGGTTTCTTTAAAAGGCTCGAGATTTTTTTTTAAATCCCTCAACATGGTGGGTAGTAAGGGTGCATTCTCTTCACCTTGATCTGTTCGTTATGCCTTTGAAATTAGCACGTTGATCCTGGGCATGAGTTAGGAACAAGAAATAAGGAAAGCATCATTTTGGAATCTTCTAAATTCCTTTGGGAAACAAGATTTGACCTTCTGACTTCTGGAGTTACATTCCTACTTCTAGCTTTAACGTAGTCAGCCTTGGGCTTCAACTGTGACATGTAATAAAATCAGGACACGTGTGTGGCATTTGATGGACAGAAAAAAAATAATACTTTTCTTACTCATATATGTCTTTTTGCTCAAGAAGGACATCACAACTACTGGTAGATATTAATACTGCATCAGAGAATGGATGAACCATTATCTGCTGTTCCTGACTTTCATTTCTGTGTCTCAGACTGTATTGTCACTTGGACAATACTGAACACACAAAGAAACGATCTAATACATTGGAAAGCACATGTTGAATTGCTACTGTTCATGATTTTAAAAAACTCAACGCATTTCATCTTCCTGGTGAGGCTACATTTTTCTTTTTCTTAATCCAGAGTGATTCTTAACTCATTGCAACTGGAGATAGAGTTTGGCGCCACAGTTAGCTGCACATTCACTTTAGGTGGGTTTAAGTTGTAGCCTGGTACAAGATTGTGGCTTTTGCTGATAGTGGATGATTATTGTGTGTTGCCTCTCATGCCAAGTAGAGTATTAGGTAGATCTTTGGCATAGATACTCCCACTGAAGTGGGGGTGGCAAGTGACATCATACATGTTGGGATGCCAGAAGGCATGTTTTATCCTTTGGTGTCATTGCCATTAGGAATGGACAGTTATGATCTTAAGTAGAAGAAATGGAGAGGTGTCTTCCTTATTGCTAGGAATGTGCTTGCTACGTTGCTTGGTGGTCTCAGATTTAGTTCCTTGACAGTCCAGCTTAAAAGGGGTCATGAAGTACGGGATGGCTCAGCACATTATTTTTCTATCCTTCATTTTTAGTTTAGGGGGGATTCCTTGTTCAGCTTCCTCCTCTGTTTTCTTCCTTTCGTCTTCTAGTTTAGATTTTAGTTCTACAAGGAGAGACTTCTAGATCAAACCTTGTTTCCTACTTGTATAACTTCGCAAAGTGTAAGATTCTTCAACTCAATGATTTCTCTGACTCTATTAAAATGTCTTGGAGTCTCACTATATTTAAGTCTTAGTATTTCAGATTAAGTCATCTCCTTCTTTTCTTAAAGGGAATGCATGGATTACACCAAAAATCTGAATTTATTTCCTGGATAGAGGGTGCCAAATGCTAGAATTAAAAACATCCAGGCCCTTTTGAGAGTGACGCAATAAACCAGGTTTACTATTAGAAGAATATCCATATACCTTGTGAAGTTTCACTAATAGGAAATTATTCTACAATGCCTTTTGTCAATTGATGCATCCTTTTTCCCGCATATTAATTTTTATGTTCCTTGTAATCAGTGAATTTGTTCTAAGCAATTTGGCTGTTATACAGCATTAAGAGTGTTTTCCTTCTTTTGCATTGTGTTACATTTTTTGTTTTATGGCGTTCAATCTCTTTAGAACCTGGAATTAATTTTACTTTAGAGACCTTTGTTATTTTGATGATTATAGATCATGGCTTATCTTGAACAAGAGATGCCCAAAGAGCATTTTCTTCGCCAGATGATCATAAGCATCTTATTAGAATAATTTTAATTGTGTCCTTTCCTTCTGATAGAAAATCTAACCTGCATTTTCATTGTCAATTGAGCTACGTTACAAAGACGTATGATAAGCATGTTTTTAAGACTGAATGTATGATATTTGTTATGCATTATTTATCCTCATTTCTTATTTTCTACCCCCCCCTCCAAGTTCTTCCCAATGGATTTTGGAGTTCTAGGTTCCTCAACAACCACACTGTAGCTTACATCTTCTCCATCTCAAGTTCTTTTCAAATAGCCAAATATTTCTGAGTGATATTTGAATAATTATTTGATACTGAACACATTTCATGAGAGGTTACTCATGAAATGGCCTACTTACATTCCTATCAATGTTTTTCTGGAATCATTTCTAGAGTTTGTTTTTCTTCTGTAGGGTATTTTCATTTTCTCTTTCCTTTAATATATTCTTCTTCATCATAACTCTGAGCATATTATTTGGATGCTAGAGCTTTTGATTTCTAATAACTAACTCCCAAGTAGATATGGTTAGGATTGGAATCTTGGTTGCTTTCCCATCCTTGTTAGCATTACAATAGTTTGTCATTTTGCAAACTATTTGAAATAGCTTCTTCGAACCCCAGGCAGATGTGGTGGGTTTTCCTTTCCACTCCAACCTCTTTACATCTGGAGGATGCCACTTATTCCCAGTTGCTTATTCCCAGAAATCTTCCATGTTTATGAATTATCTTAAACTGGTAGTTTCTGGAAAGTAACCTTCTAACCAACTGTCCTTTGAGAGAGACAGGATTTCTTTGACTCTCTTCAGAGAGTCTGATTTACTTTTAGCATGTTAGACCACTCTTAGAAAACCCAATTTACAATCCTCCCTGTGTTGGACATTGGTCTCAGGATTTTTTCACATCTGGATCACCAAGCTGGCCATTTTATCAGATCTTCAGAGTCTAGGAATGGAACAAACAGGAACGATCAACTTTACAACCGCAGAATGTTGGGATTCAACAATGGAATAGCATCCTACTTGTACAACCAGCCATACAATGGCAGAAGGTAATAATCTGAGATCAAAAGAAGCGGGCCGTTTGTAGGGATGAGAAGATGGCCCGATGTCCTACTTTAGAGACGATGCACTGTATATCTCCATAAGGCTTGGAGGGGGCATTTGTCTATTGAAAGGCCTCATCAATCTGAACAGTTGTCCAATTAAAGAATTTAGAAAGGGAAAGCAGGAACTACGATGAAGCTAATCAACATTTGGCATAGGATAGCAAGCTATAGAGGTACATAAATTCTCCTTGTCACTGCCTTCCTTCTCAACATGACATCAATTGTTATTTGAGTGAGAGTCATAATTTCTAAACTTGCATCTTTATGTATCAATCAGCACTTTCAGGCTTATCATGGACATCTGGCCTCTTATAGTGTAGCGATCCTTTTGGGGTGATGCTCCTTGGATCATCTTTAGAAACAACAGTGGAAAAATGGTTTGCAAATCAAATCTGAGAATTCTGTATTTGTCTGAAATGGTAGGGGAAGGGGGTTGGACTAGAAGACTTGAAAGATCCCTTACAACTCTGTTATTCTGTTATTTTGTAATTCGACTAAACTGAGTTAATATTGAGAGTAAATGTCTGGATCTCATCATTCGGAATTCCCTTTCTTGGATGTTCATTACATCATTTCATTTGTGGTGGTGGTTGTGTTCTTGTTGTTGTTGTTAGGACTTGAATTAATACACATCTACATTTCTTCCTAGTATGTCTTACTACCCCTTCAGAGATGCTGGCACTAGCATTCCGAAAAGCCATCGAGTGCCTTTTTATAAGGATATCTGTGACACAGAGAGTGGAAGGTAAAGATCAAGAATGAATACCCTAATGTTAACTAATACGTGAATTATTAGAAATTTTTTTTAAAAAAAAATAAGGGCACCAAACCAACTGGGTGATCTTGGGCCAGTCATTCTCTCCCAGCCCTAGGAAAAAAACAATGGCAAACGCCTTCAGAAATCTTGCCAAGAAAACTGCAGGGACTAATTTGAAGGTATCAAAAAAATAAATAAATAAAAATTTCCCCTAAATTTAGGGTACCCATTTAACTATGCATCTATCCTACAAGGTAGGGTAGTCTAAGGAGTCTAGAGAATGAAAGGACTAGCGTGGGAGTGACATGATTCCAGTATTTGAGAGGCTGCCACAATGAAGAGAGGGGTAAACTTATTTTCCAAAGCACCAGAAAGCAGGACAAGAAACAATGGATGGAAACTAATCAAGGAGAGAAGCAACCTGGAATTAAGGAGAAACTTCCTAACGGTGAGGACAATTAGCCAGTGGAACAGCTTTGCCTTCAGAACTTGTAGGTGGTTCATCACTGGATGTTTTTAAGAAAAGACTGGACAGTCATTGTCTGAAATGGTATAGGGCCTCCTGCTTGAGCAAGGGCGCTGGACTAGAAGACCTCCATGGTCCCTTCCAGCTTTATTGAAGTCCCTCGCAGGATCCATATGGCCCTTTATTTAAAAAAAAAAAGGCTACCTCTTTTACAGCCCAATCCTATCCAGAGTTCGTTCAGACATCCTATGACAGTGGACAGAGCTGCCATCCAAGTAGGAATGGTAGGATTGTGGTTATAGGTTGTTCAGAGAGGGGAAATCTCACCTGAGATACCTCTTCCTTCCCTAGTGAGATGGATGAGACCTGGAACTACCTTAGCCAAAGAAACCGGGGGGGAGGAAAAACCTTAAGCAGTGTGGCCTACAGGAGATTGATCTCCACCAACGTTCAAATACAGTTGGTACATGCTGCCAGCCATCTGTGGCCTTGGACCGTCTCTCTGATCTTGTCATTAGCTTCAAGAACAGCTTTACAAAGACTGCACAGATGAGGCTTTTGATTATCCGAAGCCTTCGAGAACTTTGAAAACTGTGGAAGGCAAGTTGGCAGCCGCCCAAACTTCACAGGTGACATTTGCTGAGTTTGACATCATTTGGATGTCAAAGAAAGTCTCTACTGTGGCGTTTGATGGGAAGAGCCACCAACTGCAATTTTTATCCAGGTATTTTTAAAAAGGCAATAATTCAACAGGAAATGGCAGAGGAGCGAGGGGTCTGCGGGAGGAAGGAGGCGGCCCAGTTCTCCCCGGCTCCTCCTCCATAATTGTACCACAGAAATACAGCAATTCATCCTCCTGAGACGTTTGGTAAGAACAGCCGACATGAAGTTCTTTGACCACGTGGCTGTCAATATAAACCATGGTGTTCAAGATGGAGACCAGGCCTTTGTAGGTTTCGATGGCCCTTTACAGAGGCAGAACAAGAGAGAAGCTCTGGGTAACTTGCTGTTGTCACATAATTTGGCTTTTCTAGGGTATTTTCCAGGGTATTGATTTATGTGGGGACAGATGTTCTAGAAAACATAGAGCATTTTCTATTCAAAAATGACAAGCATGGTATTTTTTTTTCTTTTATTAAGAAGAATCAGTAGTACAGGTAGTCCTCGACTAACGCCCAGAGTTGAGCCCCAAATTTCTATTGCTAAGTGAGACGTTTGTTAAGTGAGTTTTGCCCCATTATACGACCTTCCTTACCACCCTTGTTAAGTGAATCACGGCCATTGATAAGCTAGTAGAAGGGTTGTTATGTGAATGTGGCTTCCCCATTGACTTCGTTAGATGGTCACAGAAGTTGATCACGTGACCGTGGGACGCAGCAACGGTCATAAATACGAACCAGTTGCCAAGCACCTGAATTTTGATCACATGATCACGGGGATGCTGCGTGAGCGTTAAAAATGGGTCATAAATGGCTTTTTTTCAGTGCCGTTGTAACTTTGAATGGTCACTAAATGAATTTTAAGTCGAGGATTACCTGTACAGGCAGAAAACCAAAAATACAGATCTTGGGCTCAGTGCTGTTCACACATTACAAAACGCTGTTTTAATAGGATAGTGACTATATGCCATTATAGAGAAAGAAGAAGTTTTTAACTGTCTAGAAATCTCAAGCAAATTTGATTAGATGGTTTAAGGGTGTTCTTCCCTCTTTGTCAAGAACTACTGTAATTCAGATGTTGCTAAAGAGGAGTAAAATAAGGCCTTGACTTGATCCCCCGTCATTTCATGATCATATCCATGTCCTTTTTTTCCTTGGCAACAGTGTGGAACTTGCTTCTTGCTGCCTTCTTTCAGGATGTTTCTTTCCATTCTAAAAAAAATAAATATCTACAGTCCTGGAATTTTTCTAGTGGTCCCATCCAAGTACTAAGCTGGCTTTGCTTTCTAAAATCAGCTGAGGTCTCTTTCCAGAGCAGGGAAGTTAAAACATCCACAGCTGTAGATTTGGCATAGAATCATCCATAATAATTATTTGGCTACTTTCCCATTCATGAAATAGCCATATATCTTCATGGTTCCATTCACATATTGTGCTAAGCAGGAATTATTGTAAACACTGTTTACTGAACAAACAATAGTTGACAGTTCTCGCAACTCACTAAGCCTAAACCATCCCTCTAATTTGTGACTCCCAACAGAAAGTTTTGGGAGCATCCTTACAAGACGGTAAATACTTCATGCTTAAAAGTAATCGAGATGCTAATCTTTGAAAAGATGAGTTTTTGCAGTCTGTAGAAGTGGGGAAAGTCGATGAAACAGGGCTGTTAGGATAAGAAATGTTGCAAGTACAGAATCTTAAGGTTTGTTCGCTGGAAAGGCAGTTAAATGGCTTTTTAGTTGCTACCCATGCACTTTTATCCATTATCTTGAGGGCTAGAAAAAAAATAAACTTTTTAAAAACAACCCAACTGGGAACTGAATTGTTCTGGATTGCTGTAATGTCTATTCAGTAGTGAAAAGGGCAACCTGCATTGAATCTCATGCTGGAATGGCTGCCAGAAGTGGCAATGGGGGATATTTCTCCTTGCGAAGACAAAAGACTTCGATCCCATGGACCCTAACTAGTTTTTTTTTCCCCATTTTATTTTATTCTTAAAAAAATAAATAAAACCAACCATAATACTGGTGCTCCTGTTGTTGACTGGATTTCATTGGGGAAGGGGACCAAAAGTTCAGAGTCCTTTGCTGGATGTCCTCTTGACTTCCAGATTTTAAGAAGAGAATTGATTTGGCGGGTTTATTTATTTTTATTATTTCAATTTATATCCCACCTCTCTTCACCCATTCGGGGAACTCGAGGCGGCGATTGAGTAGACTTCGGTTTGCAGAATCACCCATTCAAACGTGAACCATGGTTTGTCAAATGAACTCCAACTAAACCTGCCAAGCCAAAGCCAGATCAGCCCCAGAAAGGCCTATTGCCTGGTTGTTTAGGAAATGAATGGTCTTATGTGCCCCTTGCCACCAATTAAGTGCTTGTTTACGGGTGGGCATGTTTGCAAATGGAAACCCATGTCAGCTAATAATAATAATCTGCACGTGTTCAGTAGATTCCCCCTCCCAAGTGCACCACAGATGTAAAGAGAGCAAACCCAAGAAATGACTTCACGGATTATGTTACCTAGCAGCAGGGTAATGAGACGTCGGCAAGCAAACAACCAAGCTCAGAGCACCAAGGATCCCACAAATCTGATAGGTTTTTTTCTCTGCCCTTCACCCTTATTTTTCTTTTCAGTAACTTGCTTATCCCTGGGTGCCAGGAACAGGGCAGAGCGGCCACCCCAAATATACTCAGCATATATTCGATGCTCCACCGATCCCGGGTAAACTTTTCCGTTTAGAGGAAAACTTGTGTTTTTCTTGAGTAAATGCAGGCGAGCTTCCACGGTCCCATGAAACATAAAAACACAGGTCTCAAACGAGCCCCCGTTTTAAGTTACGTTTTTGTATGGGTTTGAGCTTTAAACTCTAGGACGGCTCTGCCCAGCCGGGGTGGCTGGGTGGCTGGGGCTTATGGGGGTCGCAGTCTTCCCCACCGATACCCATAGATAGAGGGCATCATCAGGTTCCCACAGTCCGGATGCATCAGATGTGCTAGGACCCTTCCCACTATTTCCAGCCGCCGAAAGCCACTGGGGCTGGGGGTTATGCGCTTTGCGACACCCCCATAATCCCCAGCCCCCGCGGCTGGAAATAGCGGGAAAGGTCCTAAAAAGAGATCCGGTGCAACCGGATTGGGGGGGGAAAGCTTCCAAAGGGAGACTCGGGCGCGGAGTGGACAAGCTCGGCCTGAAGAGATCCCGAGCGGGAATCCTCCTGGCTCTTTGTCTGAGCCGCATGAATGGAGGCGCTGCCCCTTTAAGCAGCTCCCCTCCCTCCGCCGCCGCCTCCCCCTCCCCCTCCCGCCTTTCTTCGCCCCAGGAGCGTGACGTCAGCGCGGGGCC
>JANHGC010003276.1:143984-157138 GCA_027560395.1 Boaedon fuliginosus | reverse complement strand
GGCTGGCAGCATAGCCACACCCACCAAGCCACACCCACAGAACCGGTAGTAAAAAAAATTGAATACCACTACTGAATGGCTCCATTTTTCTCAGTCTCAACAACTTTAAAATGTGTGGTTTCGTGTGGGCTGAGGAATTCTGGGGGTTGAACTCCCCATATCTTAACGTTGCTGAAAGGCACCGCAATGTCTCAGAACATCTGTAGATGGTGATCAAAAAAGGTAAAATGGCATCCATGACTGGATAATTACAGCTCTCCCCTTTTTATATGCATCACAGATTAAAAAAAGGGGCAGGGCTTTAACCGGAGGGATTTAGCCGCCATCTTGATTCTTTTGGTTCCCTCAGTAGTGGCCTAACAAATTCCCTTCTGTTTCTAAGCCTGAACGAATATTGTATGACCAGCAATCGGATTGGGATAATTTTAGAAATGTGGACTGCATTTACTAAGTTATATGTTTAATTAACTATTTATTTTTCTATTGTTAAGAAAAAAATATTTAAATGTTGATAATGTCATTATACAATTATAAAAAGTATATGTATGTAAGACTAGCTTTTATTAATATATGACATATGTTTGTTTTTGTGGGCTTTTTCCTTTTCTTTTTGCATATCTAAGTAAGTCACAATATATAATGAGTCTGAGGACAGTAATTATGAGTAATTTAAAAGATGCAAGAAAATAATTAGCTAGTTGGGACAGGTTTATATATACTCGCATATTTGTTTTTTAGCCATTTCCCCTCTCTACCTTACTTCTATTGTAAAACATTTCCCCCCTGATTTTCATCAAAGTGATCAACAACCATCTTCTGTTTCCACTCTCGTGTTTCTCGTCTCTGTCTAAGTTATATTGCTGTTGCTGTTTGGAGGAATCTTTTCTTCCCTCTTGTTCGCCCTCCATCTGCCTTGCCAAGTTTCCTGAGCAGCCACAGGCACTGCCTCTCTCTCCAATGCCAACTCTGCCACAATATATACTCTCCAGTCTTTCGCCGATATCTCCGAGGTACAGTTTCCCCTTTTTTCTTCCATCCATTTCATGGTAAACAAAACTTTTTCCTCTTCTTGGTCGAATTTCAACCGCCACATCAAACCTACCTGTTGTATTGGGCCATCGGACTGTCTGCTCTCCTCCACCAGTGCCATGCCCTCCTCATTCCGACCATTATTTATCTCCTCAGAACTATTGCTTCCTGTGTCTTCAAACAGCTCATCAATCCGTTCCATTATCCTTTGAACGTCAGCAAAAATATTGCTCATTATCAGCTCCAAGCCCACTGATTTTATATCCATTTTTTAATATAGTCTTTTTCTCTATCTCCGCCACTCTCCGACTGCATGAGAGACGCTCTGCCCTGTCAGCCAGAAACAAAGCCCTCTCTCTTTAAAACCATTCTCTTTCCAAATATCCGCCGCTCCAATGGGCGAGCCTGGACCTGGGGCCCACCGCAGTTGTGGTCCCCAGCGTTCAGTATCACTGGAAGCTCCAGCGGAAGGCCACCTCTGAAGATCATTTTGAGCCTAAGACTTATAACTACCAGAGCACTGCCAGTGAGAAATTAATATCCTAGCATTTTGTTCCTTGCGTACTGTATATTGATGCCAACTGTATATTGATGCCAACTGTATATTGATGCTAAGTAATAAGGAACATGTTTCCCCTACATAATGTGGAAAAAAATTGTGGTAGATTTGTGGGGGGGGAAAGGCATTGGGGATATATTGGAAGCATAAAGAAGAGGGTCAGCCAGCTGAACCTTACGTGTACAATCCAAAGATCTAAATTGCGCAAGAATAAGAATTTAGGATGATAGCTATTCCACAAAGAATTTAAAAAATAGAAAACATAGGTCAAAGCTATTTAAAGCCAAAATTAACGTAGTAAATATATTTTGGAAATTATAAGGTCTTCTGCAAGACAAAATTTAAATAGGATTCTACCAAAGTTACTAAGGGCAATCAACAGGAAAAGTGCATTATGCTGACTAAGGTATCCTATTTAAATTAGATCTAAGCCAAACATTCCCAATTTAAAGGCATCAAAAGTTTTATCCCAAATTCTCATCTAGCATGGCCCATCAGGTTGAGAAACAAAGGACATAGATACTTTTTGCTCTTAAAGGCCAAACTCATATCAATTATGCTGCTATCACTATGACAATAATATTTTCTCTGAGTGGGACAAGAATTATGGTAGCACTGCCCTACAAGAGGAATATATGAAATGCCTTATGGGAGGGATGCTAAATCTTATTCATATAGCACTACGTCAATCAAAATCTCTGCTTTAAGATAAAAATGAGAATGCCAATGTGCCACCTCATGTAATTTTTTATTGTTGTGCCCTTAGCTACTTTTCCAATCACACACACACCAATATCCTACTTCTTGAATCTGTTTGTTTGCAACTTGACAACTGTCAGAATCTATCAGAAACAAGGCCATAAAAGGGTAGACTACCTGCTGAGCTGTTTCCATGGTAACCCCTATAACCAGGGGAAAACATTAGGCAGTGACTCCCCCACAATAAATACCAAAGTATCAGCTTGAAATGCAGGGCACCACCTTGTCCCCAGTTCTAAATGATTCACATTGACCATGACTGACCAAACCACTTCCCTAAAATTCGGTGCCTTTGGGCAACCACAGCATATCATCCAACCATACATTCTCTTTGTTGGCCCCTGAATAGAAAAGAGAAGCCCTCAACTTTTCTGTGCATTCTGAACACAGAGAGATTCACTGAAATACTGGCTTGCCGATTCTTTCTCCTAGTTGTTGGCAGGAACTGACAGAATCTTATCAGAAAACCCACAAAGGATTTTGACTAAAAAGAGCCAGGGCTGTTTATATAGGATAATCTAAAGATTTATCAAGGCTCAAGAGGCGGTTGAGGTCAGCCCCAAACTGATAGTAGTATGTAACTGTCTCAAAGAATGAATGAATCTCTCTCTCTACCCCCACTAGAATATCTAATGTAATATATAAAAAAATCCCAAATCAATGTGACAGCCGTTGGATGTCAGAAACTTTTTTCCTCACATTAATTTAGAATTTTGTTTGCATCCATGTCCATGCAAACATGTTCCCTGGTGTCTGCCAGGCTATCTTCCTGCCTTTAAAGTTTGCTTAGACAAACTTTAAATAAAAATAAATATAGAACAAATATGGATGCTGTAAAACCTCTTCCTGTTCAATTACAATAACATTTGGCTCATAGAGATTATATATTTATACTTAAAAATAAAAAAGGGGGGTGGATGTGTATCTTACCTGCCATGAAAAAATAAGCTAAGGTGGTAGACAGTATATTATGGGGATTAGGTGAACAGCAACTTCACTAATTGTCCTTCTGGCAATGTGTGTTTTGGTGACCAGCTAATTCCACCATGTACATGGATTGCCTTTGTACATGATGGCCTTCCCATCCCATGATAGACATATTCTTAGCATTGCCACAATTTGCACTTAATTTCCAAATGTAGCCAGAGATCCAAAAATGTGCCTTCCCTTTCTCTTATGTACATTATTAGAAACTTAGTCTGTAGCATTGACAATTAGAAATAAGACACCTTGAAGCTTCCTATAAGCAAAGATCTGAAGGATACAGTTCATAGCATTAAGCATTTATAAGATACTCAAAATATTTGATAAAGCTTTATTATTTACAAACATTGTCAGTAGCAAAAGGTTGTTTCTATCCTTATTCCTCAAGGCAAAGCATAAAATTTAAAAGGTTCACGTTTTTTAGATTACAATATTATCTAAATAATTTTTCTTCAAAGTTTATAAGCTCAGAAAGTTGAAAGGCTCACCTTTTCTAACAAAACAAACTTAGCCAAAAAAACAAAATTATGAGAGTTTTTATGAGATGACCAAAGGAGATTTAGCTGCTCGCAGGATGTAGATATTTCTAGGAACATTGTTTAAAAATATATACTCCAGACAGATTTATGAACTTTGAATACAGAGAAGTACTAGTCTTTTTTACAAAACTGACTCATACTCAATTATGGAAGTGACTCATACTTTTTTTAAAAAGAGCCAGACACCTATAAATAATACTTAGAAATTCTTACTATAGAGTTGAACTTACTGAATTTAGTGTGGATTTACTTTGGAATAAATTTATTAAGGACTGAATAGTAATCTTTAAGGAACTGCTATGAAATTATGGTCCCTATGTAATAGGTTTCAGCGTGGATTAAAGGTGGCCAAACTTTTTCAATCTTGGTATCAACCCTGCTCTTTCTGTTACACTGAGGCTACATGAAACATGTTTAGAAAGTCCACAGCCAGAATTTTCAAGCCTATGTTTGAGGGTTTAGTGGGGCCCAAAGAAAAATAAAACTTAAGTGTTTCATCCCTTAAATCAATTAAAATGAAAAAAGGGGAAAATGGTCCCATTCAATTTGGGGTTGCAAAAGAGGAGCTTAGAAAAATGCACGCAGACAATAAAATCCTTATGTATGACATAGATAAATAAATCTACTCCCCTAAGATTAAAAAGCCACCATCAGAAACCACACTGTGAAGCAATCAGTACATCTTCACATAAATATATGTCTATTACATTATTCCCTTTTGTGGTAGAATAAAATTATGCAAAAGAAGACAGAGCAAGCAGAAGAAATTAACATGAAACAGAAAAAAGCATAGCTAAAATTACATTACACTAACACTACTCACTATACTCAACATACTTTCCTATCCTTGAAAACCACCCATGCCTCTCCCATACACTGATTCATATATTGCTTTTTGTTCTTCAGACCTCATCAACTCCACCCAACCATAACTTTCTTGGTCTTCCCCTTCCTCTCAAGTAATTTGTTTGTTCTTCATGTATTTGTTTTGTAATTCAATCCTCATTTACTCTCTATATGTTCAAACCACTTCCAGTGTATTCTTTTTTCATATTGGTCACTCACTTTTGAATTCAATACACAGCCATCCATCACTCATTCATTCTTGACTCCATCTCTTTTTGATGTAGCCACACACTTAAGTATCTGGTTTCCACTGCGTTCAAGTTATTATGTTCCTCTTCATATATCCAGCTCTCGCCTCTATACAACTAAATGGGCAAAAAGCATGCTGTTGTTCACAGCTATTTTTGCTTCTTTTGGCAAACATTCATTCTTCACCATAGATAAAATGCAACCTACTACCTATCTAGTTACGTATTTTAAAATGTCTCCATATCCCCATTTTCAATAAATGTCATATTTATTTATTTATTTATTATTTATTTATTACATTTTTATGCAGCCCAATTCCCGAAGGACTCTGGGCGGCTTACAACATGGATAGCAATAGCACTCAGATTTTATATACTGCTTATCAGAGCTTTACAACACACCTCAAGGAGTTACAGAGTCAGCTTATTCCCCCCAACAATCTGGGTCCTCATTTCACAGACCTTAGAAAGGATGGAAGGCTGGATCAACCTTGAGCCTGGTGGGATTTGATCTGACAACCTGATGAACAAGTCAGTAGAGACTGCAGTGCTGCATTTAACCACTGTGCCACCGAGGCTCTTTAACATGATGTACATCAATTTGCTATTTTTGCCATATAACTTACAATCATCTATCCCATTTTCTCTCTAAAAAACCACTTTTATTTTTGAAATTATTAATTTTCAAATCAAAGCTCCTCATTGCATTTACACTGTACAATTTAGCACTTGCTACATCAGTTTCTCAGCCAACAAGGCATTGTCTACATACAAAGTATAGAAATTCACATGCTCAACCAACTTATCTTTAACATCACTACAAAGCTATTAAATAATAGAGGCATCCTTACCACTTGCATAATGCTGAAATGCTGATTAAGCATTTTATTTTCACACAGATTTTACTTCAGCTGTATAATGCTCACTGCATTCGGCAAACCAACTTTCAACACTCTTGCAAAATATCCCTTAACTCAAACTTATTTACTTAATCATAGGTTTTCTCCAAATAAATTCATATACTTTTCTTTTTTGATAATATGCTGAAGAATAAATATGGGCTGCATAATAGCCCTTGTCCAGCATATAACTGCACTATATTCTCCTCTTCCTTGAATCAGAATTCTGTCAAACCTGTTCCTAGGCCAACTTAACACCCTAATTTTCCTTGTAGTTTTAGCATTCACTTTTCTATCTTTTTCTCTGGGAGAACATAATGGCATTCTTCCAGATATCTGGCACAGGTGTTGGCTTCACATGTGAACCACATCCATATTTTAAAGTTTCTTTAGTGATACCAGCTATTACTGCAGTCTTCTCAGACTAAGATTCTCACAGCATTTATTTCCATTTCATTAGTATTTTACTTGACACTAAGAATATTTCAATCTTTCACATATCCCTTTTATTCCATGTATAGCTCTCAAATATTCTTTCTAATACACCATCACTAGAGTTTCATCCCAGCAGTCATTCTGTTTCAGTGGCCTCTCACTTCTTTTTCTCGTCTATCCATTACGCCATGAATCTTTGACATTATTAAGAAATGGTTGCCCAACATTCAGAAGATCGGTGCTTTGTATATTTTGCACAATTTTCATTATAAACAATCAAACCAGTCATACTTTTAGATGTGTGTTCCTTTGTAATATGTATGAATAAACTTAAATCACAAATTCAAAGCAAACCCTTTTCTAAACAGATATTGAGTATACAACATTGTTCTCAATTATTCTTGAGTCTCTGAATGGCCTAATCATTTTTTCTGTATTCTCTCATCTCATTCCTACTCATTCATATCATCTAGCTAACAATTTATTCCACTAAGGTTGTATTTTATTCAGCATGTTACATTTCCCCAAATTTACCTCTAGTTTTTCTATTCTCGCTCAAATGTAGCATTCCCGACTGCAGTTAAGATTTTGGGCAAACCAGTCTTACTCCTCATGAGTAAAAAAGAGGAAGAAATGCTACTCCAGGCAAGCTAGGATCTCAATTCTAGAAACTACTTTGTATGCATACTGTTTGTTGCCTTCACCTCATGAACTAGAACAGTGATGGCGAACCTTTTTGGCACCAAGTGCCCAAACTGGAATGCACATGCATGCGCGTGCATGCACGTGTGCCGGAGTGCCAGAAAACCAAAGAACCGCTGGTCGGTGCATTCATGCTTGTTTTTTGGGCATTTTGGGGCTGCTTTTGGGCTGTTTTCAGACCATTTTGGGCCATTTTCAGGCCGTTTTTGCACCAAAACCAGTCTGAAAATGCCCCCAAATGCCCTGGAAAATGGCCCAAAATGGCCTGCAAAGGGCCTGAAAAACAGCCTGGTTTTTTGGCCATTTTCTGGGCCATTTTCCAGCGCTCCGGCACCCATAAAGACCAGGGCACCAGAAACCAGAAGAGCAGCTGGTGATGGTGTGCTTGCCCACTGAGAGGGCTCTGCGTGCCACCTCTGGCACGTGTGCCATAGGTTCGCCATCACGGAACTAGAAAGTATATTAATGTACCAATAAACACTCAGAATATAACAACTTAATCAATACCAGATCAACACATTTTCAAAAAATATACATTTTCCTTCTAAAAACCTGTCAGGATGGACTGAGGAAAATGCAGAAGATTGTGAATCCCATTGAGCTGGTACAGAGTTCTGAAAACTGGAGAACTCTCATGCACAATGACTGAAGATGTAAAAGCAATTATCCTCACCAAGTTATTAACAAAATGTGAAATCCACACTGAGACAATCTAAGTTTTAATTCAAATTTCCATCAGCCCAAAAATAGACCGTAGAAGGAAAAACTGTACATGGTATCATCAGAAAGTCATATTTTTTGAGTTGGGAAGGCTTATCAATTCAGCAAATAATTCACCATCTATAAATAGGAATACACACACACACACAGATGTGAAGAGGGGAACAGGAAAATAATTTAAAATAGCACAAATTGTGAGATTTCATAAACAGGATGCAAAAGCAATTCATTGTGAAAATACTGAAGAAGATAAAGCTAATAGCTTTCTTATGCTATGAAGCTCTTTTTGGAGTTATAAACTAGGGTTCTTTCCCATCTGGTGCCATCCAGATGTGTAACTTCAGACAGCTTGCTTAGGAATGACAGAAAATGCTGTCTAATATTTGTAGAAGACACTAGCTTGAGGAAGTTTGACATATGAATTGAACATTATGCTTGTTCTGAGAAAATTATAATGCAATTTATACACTGAAATGTATATGCATTGAAACCTTTCTGTTGCTGAATTAAGGTGTGGGTAGTTTCCAACACTTTTTTCAGTGGTTATAACTTCAAATGGTCACCAAACAAATGGTTGCAAGTCAAGGACTACCTGTAATAATATCAGAACCATACCAGGTTCTAAAACAGTAACAAGGATACATATGTAACTAACTATCAAATCAAATAAATTTAATAAAAACTACTTGGGGCAAGAATAGCATTCATATAAACCCTTGATATTGCACCTGTCAGATCATCGTGAAACCATGAATCAATGAATTCTTTCTTATTAGACTTTCACAAGTTTCACTGCAACATACCAGATTTGCCCTCCAAATAACAGACAAATTTTTAGCATTCAAAATGATCTGTGTGATTAATACAAATGTACATTATTTGCAACAGATGACGTAAATTTAGATTTAACATATGGTAATCAGGATATATACACAGTCTGCTAAAATCAGCATTTCTGGATGAAAAAATATTTATTTTATTAGGTTTTTTTATCCTGCCGTTATTACTTAATAAGTAACTCAAGGCAGGAAATATATATCATTAGTTGATTACCCAGCATTGCCCGGGTAATTTTTTATGGGACTGCCATCTTCCTTCCTTCCTCTTTTCTTCCTCCCTCCCTCCTTTCTTATCTCCCCCTCTGTGTTCCTTCAGTCCAATCAAACTTCTGTATTTTATACAGATCATTATTACAAGGATGCTTTCCATTTCTCTTAGGAATTTACCATTTTCCACAAACTGTTTGCTAGGTTATTTGTCTAATTCAATTACTAATTCAATTATTATGTCTACACAGTGCATCAAGCTATGGCTTGTTTTAAACAGCATTTGTAGAACAGGCTAGATTTGTTCATCAAGTCATTGGATGTATACAACATGTTAAATAATGATTTATGATTTATGACAAAATGCCAAAATAAACATGGTAATAATGTATAAACAAATATATTATTCTCTCCCCTTCCACAAATTTCAGGATTTCTGGAGATGATGAATTTTGATGAAGTTATAAATACTTAACGGCAACTTACATCCTTTGCATGTACTTGCTACAACTGAATGCCCTTTTGCATCTGCTGATGGAGAAAGCAGTGAAGGGCAAGAAATATCCCCACTCACTTCCCTTATACAGGGAGCCCTCCACTTACGACCACAATTGAGCCCAAAATGTATGTTGCTAAATGAAAAACTTTGTTAAGTGATTTTGCTTTATTTTATGACTTTTCTTGCCACATGTTAAGTGAATCACTGCAGTTGTTAAATTTGTAATACAATTGCTAAGTGAATCTGGTTTCCCCACTGACTTTGCTTGTCAGGTGGTAAAAGGTGATCACATGATCTTGCGACTCAGCAAGTCATAAATATGAACCAGTTGTTAAACATCTGATGTAAATCAAATGACCATGAGGATGCTGCAATGGTCATAATTGTGAAAAATGGTCATAAGTCACCTTTTCAATGAAACAATCACTAAATGAACTGTTGTAAGTCAAGGATTACTGTCCAAATTGACAAACAATTGATTCAGGTTTTGGAAAGTCTTATCCCAATACGAAGAAACCAAGAAACCAATACACTGCTACAACAGTGAAAGTTAATCTTCAGTTTTAAGCAAATGCAGGAAATGTAAATCATCCTATGTCTACATCCTAAAATAGTGAATGCGGGAAGACTGAGAATCCATGGATGTATTTATCTGCATGGAAAAAAGGAAAATGCTTTTAAAAGTACTGGCTGAAGAAATGCTTATGCACCATCCCTCCATTACTATGTATTATTCTAGACAGCCTATTAGGGCCAAAGAGATCCCCATTCTTCAAAATGAAGTTGAATGCCAGCAGTCACAACCTGTCACCCTTAGAAACAGCAATCCTCTGGGGTTACTTTTCTCCTCAAATACAGAAATCTGCCAATTCTCCTTCACATTCCCACACCCTGCTTGCGCCACAATTGTTTGCTTCTATCTGATTAATAACAAATTAAATTTTGAAAGACAACAGGTTGCTCAATCCAAAATGGCTGGCCTAAATCCAAGCAGCACAGTGTCCTCCCTGGAGCCGGGGCACCTTCTGGGCAAAAGCTTGTGTTTGCTTACAATATGCTGCAGGAAAACACATAAACACCAAATCACAAATTTGAAGAGCCTGTTTGAAAATAGGGCTGACTTGGGAGATCCCTTAATGGAGCATTCCAAGGGGATTCTTTTGAAGCCCCAGAAGATGGGCTATTAAAAACAGCCAGCCCCACTTGAAGTGCACATAATAAAAGGAAGTGATAAGGAAGACTGGAGGGCCACACAGGAAGGTTAACAGAACTGGAAACCTTTGAAGAGCTGTCCTGCAGGGCACAAATGTACAGTCCCACAAGGCATTGATGGCAAGGGGGGGGGGAGTACGAGCCTCTGTGAAAAGGAAAAATGGTAAATGACATTTTTTGAAGTTAGCAAGAAACTTTATATAAGAGAACACTGATGGGTAAAGTTACACACTCCATCTCCTCCTTTTCCACTAAAACTAACTCTCCTGATCAGTAGAAAGAGGAAATACCCAAACTCTATCTTCCAACCATTAGTTAATTAGGTTGAGGTGCCTCTTCAAGACACTTCCCCAATTCTGCCAACATCAGTTAGTCAAGCACTAATAATAAGCTGGCTAGGTGCATTACTTTCATGTCTGAACATATTTTTGATTTAAGTTCTCCAATATTTTCAAATTGAGCAATTCACTACATCAAGATTGGAAGCTGAGTCTGCCTAATCCAGAGCCTTTAATGAAAAAAACATGAACATTCGAAATCAGTACCTGCAGCTCACTGAAACTAAATATAGATTGTTTTGGGCAGTAGTATGTGACCCCCACCCCACAACAACAGCCAATGCCTTTGCTCAAAAATGTAAGCAAAAAAGAATACACAGGCTTTACAAATAAAATAAAGTAAATCCGTCTAACAGAAAATCTAGTCAAATTTACCAATCATTTCAAAATCTGAAAAGCTATAGTTCAGATTATACCAATTTCCTTTAAAAGGAAACGAAAGCTACTGGCATCTTCCCCTTTAAAAGAGCGGAAGGGGGTGTTTCTAGAAAGCCCAATGCACCTGCTATTTGCACGCACACATACCAATTTTTTTCCAGATCTGCATGTCTATTGGAAGAAACACACTGAAAAAATTAATAAGTGGACGAAAGTGGTGTCGCGCGATTTGAAAATGAACACAGCCCCAGCGTGCATAAGGATATCGAGAAAGGGGTGGGGGTGGGGTGGTAAACCTGAAACACCAGTCGCCAGAGCTCCAATGTTATGGAAGTCTCTCGGATAGGAGCAAGTTGCAATAAGCAAAGCAGTTCTAACCGCTACCTACTCTTTTCTGGCGTTAAAAAATAAATAAATAAAAAAGAGACAAGGAAAGGAATTCTAACCATCCGACCTGTGAACTGGAGAAATAGGTCCATCAGTTTTCCCACCCTGAATAAAATCCGGATCAAGTGCATTAGAATTTAACATTAAAGGCGAAGTGTTGAGAAAAAAAATACCCAGCTAGCTACAAATTACAAGGCCATTCCGCCTTCCCCAATCCAGTGAGCTCTACTAAGACCTCCCTTCCCGTACATATAACCCTTCTCTTAGTTGCATGCACGCTGAAAATAAAAGGCTGGAGAGTATTTTATTCCGCATGCCTTACTTGCTTCCTATTGTAAATTCCGAGCACAGATACATTTTTTGCAAACTGAAATGACTTTGCAAAATCCGGTTCTAAATTCTGCAAATGTAAAATAAGATTAAGGCAACTTTTTTTTTTTAGAAATCACCAACTTACAATTACTCTTATTCGCGAATCTGTATACGTTTTTCCTTGTGTGTTGTGGTGAAATGAAAATAATCCCCCCTTCTGGTTGCTGATGGTTGCAATTGCAGATCTGAAGCAGAACGCAGGAGACTTGCAGTGGAAAAAAAAAAGAGAAACAGCGTACAAGCAGACCCCTCTTATTTATATAATTTTTAAAAAAAAATGTTCGAGGAGGAAGGAAGCTGGGTCAAAATCATTTGCAGAATCAAAAAAGTAAGAGGGGAAAAAGCCTCCCCTAAATCTTACTGGAGAGAATCCAGAAGCTAAAAATAGCAAAATCACACTCCAAATTAAATAAGGGCAGGCTGACTGGCTAAGGGGAGCTTAGCCCTTCCAGTGGAAGTGAGAATGACAGGGAGGGTGGGTAAAGGGGAAGGAGGTGGAGCCATTCGGTATCTGCATCATCACCTGTGGATGGAGGAAATATAAAAGAAAACAGTAAGGGAGATTTTAAAAGACTGCTTAGAGGGCTCGGGGGAGGGGGGGAGCAGTGACTGCGAAGAACAAAAGGAAAATGATGGGAGCACTACCGTAGCTGCTGCCTTTCCCCTCACGCCAAAAGATGAGGAAGAAACGGAAACATGTGGTATTCAACCGCTTCGGCCCGGTTCACAAGAACCGGTGGGGATAATTTTAAGTGGTTTGGAGAATCAGTAAATACCACCTTTTTCATTTCCCTATGAAGCCAGGAATCCTCTCTAATGGGGAGGGGAAACAGAACAGCCAGTGTGAGAGAGACAATCCAGGGCTGGAAGGGACCTCATTGGTCATCTAGTCCACCCTTCTTATCTAGCAGACTTTAGGTCATCTGGGTTATTTTGGTGCTTGCCCATGCCCACAACATGGCCATGCCCACCCAATCACATGATCACCAAGCAACGCCCACCAAGCCATGCCCACAGAACCGGTAGTAAAAAAAAATTGAATCCCTCCACTGAATGGGAAGGAAGGCTTTGCAAAACTTTTAAAAGAACAACATCACTGTCTGCTTGGTTTGTTTCTTCATTTGAAGGGGGGTGCGGAATAGGTTTCGTGATTTGAAAAGCTCAATGACCCTAAATAGGGTTGAAGCTGATTTAACAGGGGT
>JANHGC010003276.1:51674-64800 GCA_027560395.1 Boaedon fuliginosus | reverse complement strand
ATGAGAGACAAGGAATATTGAGATTCATCTGACACTACAATTCCAATCCCTGCTGGCAAGAGTTCTGCTACTTTATGTGTTAAATTCTAGGATTTCCTTGAAACTGAAAAAGACAACTGGATCTGGAAGGTGTATAGCGGCAAACAAACCCTGCCTCAGCATTGCTGGCTACGGAATACAGATTTTCTTCAGTGGAATTCATAGAGTATAACACACACACACACACACACACACACACACACACACACACACACACACACACACACACACACTCTTTCTCTCTCTCTCCCAGCTTCTTACCGATTGGCTCTAGAACGGAAGATTCTTTCAGAACCATAAGCCGAGGACAGCTCCTCGGGGCTAGCCTAAGCGAGGCACTTGGAGCGGGAGGGAAGCTTGCGTGTGCTGTATGTTGCGGATGTGTGCGTGTTTCGGGGGTTCAGGAAATCAAGCCCTCAACAATACCATTCATTATCAAGTGGTGTAAGAGGAAATCAGGAGATCTGCAACAGCCACAGGAAAAGCTTGCTGAGTTCCACACAGAAGCACGGGCATTCTGCTACGTTCAGGTGAATGAATGAAACATTATATACCTGTATGTATAATCACCTCCACGAACTGCTTCTTAAAGTATGCAAGACCCATGCTCGTCCTGATTTTGGACAGAAGGAAGAAACGAAAGTCAGCTTTTTGGTTTTTAGATTGAAAGAAAAGGAGAGGGAGTTTTAAAGAACACAAAACCTTAAGGAATTGAGCAGCACAAGAACGGCAAACAGCTTCTTGCCAAGCTTCTCCGAAAAGTGAAGCTTTTGTGAACTGGGGTAATGTGGATTTTTTTTTTTGGGAAGAGGAACACCAGGAGGAGAGAATTTTGCAGAGCTTCGCCTAATCCTTAAGGGTGAGTTCTTCAATTTCCCTTTGTATTAGTGAATGGATAAATCCCTTGAGATTGCCTGAGAAATTGCTTTCTTATCTCAGAAGTATATATATGTGTGTGTGTGTGTGTGTCTGTGTGTGTGTGTCTGTGTCTCTATGTGTCTCCTTTAAATTTGAACTGCTGGCGATTTTCTTGTATTGTAGGATTAGCAATGCTTCACTCTTTGAGAAAATACCAGCTCACCAGGCTTGCAGTTAGCAAGGGGTGTGCAGTTCTGCATTTGTGCATCTTTGTAATGAGCTATTGTCGTTGGTCGCCCCCCCTCTTTATTCTCGACTTTAGTGACAGGAGAACTCACCACATGTGAAGAACTTTGCTGTGTTTGAGGGCTTTGATGTTTGCAGATATGCTAATGAACATATCAGCACTGCCAGTGGGATTGGTCAGGCAATGAAATACGAGCACAAGGGTCCTTGTGAATCAGTTGCACTGAATCACTGAGATTGCAGGGTTGAGTGCAAAGGAGAGGTGGGAAAATATCCCCTTTATAAGGGGGTCAATCTAATAAGGTTTAAAGGGAGATCGGTAGACTGAAGAAAAGGAAGCCTTATTCCATCAAATAAGAAAGCAGTGTTACATTTTTGCCCATTCAGTATTTGTTTTTAAAAATAATACATATACATTAAATTGGTTTTTTTTTGTTTTTTGTTTAAAGAATTATTGTCTCAAACCTGGGTTCTTTAAAAGGGTCCAAGGAGAAGAAAGTCTGCCTCCATTTGGCTGCAGCAGGAAGACATTTGAACAAAACTGCTTTCCAAGCAAATAAATAAATGAAACCAGCATAACGGAGAAGGCTGCTTTTTGCTGTTTGGTAAATACATGTTAAAAAACATTGGAGGAGAGAGAGGGAATAGGAATAGGATAAGATTCAGACAGTGTTTGGATGTGATAGTACTTTGAGATGGTAATACAGTATGGTGGTGAGCTATTTCAACTGTTCTCCCTACCTCTCTTCTAAGTTAATTGCATTAATAATTTGCATTTGCTACCCCATCCTGCCCCTCCACCCCAGCACTATGGCTGGCTTTTCCCTTGAGGCTTTATGCTAATTTGTCCTCAAACTAGATTCCCCCCCACCCCTTTTACTATATACTGTATTTGGAATTGAAAATAATGGTTCTGATGTTTTGTTGCCTCAAAGATAATGCTCTGGAACACCTCTAGGCTATGATAAACCTTTGGCCATTTTGCTTAAGTGATTAAATAGCAAAATCATCTATTTAACTTTTGTCCAGCAAGCACAGCCTGGAATTATTTAATTTTTATGGAAAGAAAATGAATTTGGATACTTTTCACAGCAGGCAATGATATGTTAAGGTGAAGGATACCATTTAAGCAAAGAATTACACTGTTAGTCAATGAGCACTGTTAGTCAATGAGCAAAGAGATCTAACTTAAATACCTATTTATTCCCAGCACCACTTTTGAGGGATAGATTTTTCTAGATCTCTTTGTTGCTAACCCAGAAAAAAGTATGACTAACTTCTATTTGTCACTATCAGTATCTGCTATGCAAGTCTAAAGGTCTGTTGTTTCCTCTGCAGGAAGTAAGTAACCACTGTCTATAATGGATCAGTTGGCATGACATACATTGATTATGAATTGGTTTTAGAGGGGGAAACCAAAATTCTCCACTTGATGGCGTTTTAAGATTAAAGGCATAACATGAAAAACTGAATCGTGCCTTTTAAAAGTGCTGCTGCCTTTAAAGGGTTTCTTAGGACAGGAGACCAAAGCTTTGCTACTGCACCTGAGTCAGTCAAAAATGTGGTATTTTCCTGGTTCTTCTCTCTGAATTAAATTTTTCATGATAATTTGTTTATTTGTTTTGTAATAAGTTGTGCCCATTTTAGCCCACAAGCAAAAAGTTACCAGTAATTTAGTAAAATTACTAAAAACTTTTGGTAACCATGAATGTCAAATATAAGCTGCTGCTGCTATTGACTCATCTTTGGCATTGAGCTAAAAGAAGCTCGCACAAGCTAGAGGTGAAAGAAATAGCAGAGTGGGTCATTTTCTGCATAGTTGATGGATAAGGAGCCCCATACTGTATTGACATTCACGTGTGCCATAATTTCTACCTCACTTAAATTCAAAAGGTCTATTTGAACATATATTATTTAATCAGTTCTACTACTATTACATTAAATGGACTGCATATAACCTAAATGCTGCTTCCCAGAAGGAAGTTTTGATGCCTTGCAATAGAAAGAAGCCCTGTAGATATTCATTAAACTGTATTAGGATTACAGATATAACTACAGGTAATGGTCAGGGTATGTGTTGTTACAGAAGAAAAAATACATCAAGGTTATTTTGCTTTTTTAAGACTTCAGCATCTTCACAGATAACTTAAAATTTTAGTTCCACTTTTCAATACACATAATGTGCATATTTCATCAGAGATGTTCAACGGATTTCTGAAAGACGCAGAGAAGGCATATTATTGGTTACAGAACTATTACCAGCCTTAGAACAAGTCCAATGAAAAAAAAATTAGATCTTGTGAATAGTAGCACACTGAAAGTTGCCCAGGAAGACTTTATGAAAGGTGGCAAGCATTTCTAATAAACAAATAAAGGACACAGATGTAAACAAAGATAACTAGGAGGTGATATGATGGGTATCTTTAAATATTTGAAATGTAAAATCTATTGCTGCAGAGTGCAAAATCTCAAATAAATGCACTTTGTATACAAGAAACTTGATTTTGCATAAACACTAAAGTTTAACAATGGAATAAAGTATTGTAGAATATTTATTTACTACATTCATATCTCTGCCCATCTTACAGGAATGACTCTGGGCAGCATGCAGCAATCAATAAAAACAACAAATATATAAAACATGATATTAAATATTTATAAAAATATAAAATCATTATTAAAAATGAAAAGACTCTATAAAAATTTAAAATCTACATGCAAATAGCAAAAGTAAAAGATAACCTAGAATGGAACCATTTAAAAATAAGGTATATTCATTAGATTTTTTAAGAAAGAGTTGATACCATTTTCCTGTCTCAGCAGAGCCTGGAATATAAGCTCTTAGATCAACGCCCCTCCCCCTATGATTCTGTATTGGCTACCTGGTCACTCCAGACCATATTTCCATTCCTGATAGGATCAGCCTCATCTCATTAGAAGATGAATAGAAAAGCTCAGCAGCATTTGCGGGTGGTACCATGTGCCTATGTGTCAAAATCAGCAGGATGGCAGACAAAGTGCTATGTTGCCAGCCAACACACCAAAAGCCAAATCATTTGAATGTGTACGGCTCCATGTACCATCTTGCTAATTTTGCAAGATGACTTCCTCTGCAATGACTCTAGAAAAGTAGAATAAGTACAGAAGCAAAGTCACTATCCTGAAATGGTTAGGGGTATAACATAATTTTAATACATTACAACTCTGTGCAAAGTGGGTGCGCTACAAATGTCTATATACACATCTGTCTATATTCATGTATATTCACAGGTAATTCGTGTATAGTATTCTTTAGCTAGTTTCTGCTCAGTGATATGCTGAAAGGCAACCTCTTCAGTGCCTCTTCCACTGCCAGAAGCTTAGAACCATTGTAAGTGGGCACCTGAATGTTGCAAAACCTTTGTGATATGTTACTGAATAACCCAAACATTGTTTCAGTCCCTCCTTTCATCATTTTATGAAAAAGAAAGCTGCTGGAGAAACATGAACCACTGTTTATAAATGCCTATACTTTGTTCTACCTGGGCAATCTTTGCTGGTCACTTGAGCATGCTCAATGATGCCTGTGATTAGCTTATAGCAATAAGAAAGCTTTCTCTCTGAAATGTATGTCTCTGCATCCACAAGCATTACACATCATAGCCAGACAAGAAACTATTCTCTTGAAATATTTTCTACAGAAAATTTGCCAGCAGTGAAGCCTGGAAAGAGAGTGCCAGATATTCAACATGTTGCTAACCAGAACTCTCTCCCCCACCTCTGTGTATGTGTGTGTTTGTGTGTGCATGTATGTGTGTGTGTGTGTGTGTGTGTGTGTGAGTGAGAGAGAGAGAGAGAGGGAGAGTATTCATCCTTCATTAAAAAAAAACCTGGGCACTTGAGATTTCATGGTGGTTCTTTGCAAGGTGGGTGTCCCTGTCATTTGAAAATTGTGCTGCTCTCGTTAGCAAGAGGCTATCAAAAATTTATTTCAAGACTTCACTGCATTTGGCAAGAGAAGAAATAAAGGCTGACTTTCACCTTCTTTCTTGCTCCCTCTTCTGACATGAAGATGCATTGGATGAGTTTGTTTTATTAGCACATGTTCACTGCCAGAATAATTCCACTCCTCCTCTTGCTTCTCTGCCTGTCATTCTTACTCTGAATTCCTGTGATGTGTCCATCATTACTGCTGAATTATCAGTGCTTTTCATTTTCAATTAAACGGGTGCATGAGGAAAGTAGTGGCAGAAGGCTGGGAAGAATTCTGCATAGAGCTAAGCAAAGGAGTTTATGATCTGTGCTACCACTCAAGAGGTATCCTAATTTTCTTCAAAGATATGGAACTTTAAGCCAAAGTCTTGGTAACCATCTGATTTCGTGGAGCACTCCACTTTAAGAACTGATATTGCAAGGTAATTTATTACCAATCTCAACTGATAACAAGTTCTCTCTTGAGTCCTTGAATTTTCATAAGAAATATTAGCAGTAGGATCAACAGGCCAGATCGACAAGATGTTGATCAACAGATCAGTGGGACTATATGTCACATTCAGTGGTAATAACTGGTTTTTATGGGCTTATAATTATATGAATATTTTTTCCAATTGCCAATGCCTATAGAACTGTCAAGGAATCACACTTGTTTAATCATATGAGAGAATTAATTTGATACTAAAAAAAAGTCTTAGAATGATTGGTCCTTTCCCCCCTGTTCTGATGGAACCAAACAGGTTTTATAATAAAATTTAGCCAAAGGAGTGCTTTGGTAGTTATGGAGATGAAACTAACAATGTAAACAAATTGGAATATTCTGCAGTGATAAGACTCTCCTAGCTGCACTAGGATTAGTGCACCTGGAGAAAATGGTACTGATCTAAAGGAGGAAAAACAAACCATGACCCAACTCACAATTTGCAGCCCCATAAACGAGGTAGTAGCTCCATCCAATTTTACTATCAGCATGGGAAATCAGGTTATTTAAGATTAATAGATTTTAATCACACTATTGGCAAGTTTTATTTCTGAGAGGAAATAAAAAAATACACAGAGAAACTACAGTCTGTAGGAGTTCCCCTTGACCGGGGAAGAGAGGCGGGGTATAAATCCAATAAAATAAATAAATAAATAAATAAATAAATAAATAATGCAGTCCCAAAAATAGGATTTCTAGCATTTATTCCATATTAGATGTGAGAGAAGCATATTATAGAAGGATTGTAGTGGACTCTGGGATGATTCTACACAAAATGTTTCCTAGTGAACAATTGCTTTATTTCCATATACCGTGTGTTGCTGCTACTGCATATACCACACAAAAGCAAATTTGTAGAAATCCACAACATGTTCAAATACTGAAACATTGATGTACATGCATTCACTATATACACAGTGATGTTTGTGGGGGATGCATGCAATTTTTTTTATAAAGAAATGATGCCTGCGTAAATTATCTGGCATGTGCGACAGAAGTTCTGAGGGTGACTAATAAATATCACCACAGTATCTACAGTATATACTCATAAATATAAGTATAAAATAGACAAGCATTTATTTTTACTTCATATGCATTGGTACTTTCTGCGAGTTAAGTATTTTACATATAGTTCTTTGTTTCAGTCTTACCATGCTGAAAACCATACTTGTAACATTTGGGATTTTGATATTAGGTTTAGTGTGTTAACTTCAATAAAATCTATGTGTGGAACAGCAGGAACAAGGCCTCACAATTTATAGTACATCTTGTGTGATATTCAAAGTCTCCAAATCAAAGCAGAGGCAAAATGTGTTGTTTCTTCCTATAGATGGAAATTCTGGCCTGAATATTGTCCCCATAATTCAAATAGTCTTCATGATGCTTGTAAATCATTTCATATTGCCACCAAAACAGTATGGTTTAACTGGAGATACTATTTATTTGCACCAAAAATCTAGGTTATCCACTGCCATGCATGAGCATCCATGAAGTACAATTATAACAGTAGCTAGATACAACTTATCTCTAATAGACATTTAATTGTCATACATGTGTTGAATGATATTATACATTGCTTCAGCTGCCATTTTCCCATAGGGATTTATAAGTGCCTGACAAAATAAATTGAAATGGTTTTGATTTTGTATAAGAAGGGGTGACGTTTCTTCTTAGTCTACAGCTATGGAGATCCTATAAGGCAACTGTTTGATGTTGCTGAACTCTGTGATGGATAATGTCCATTTAATCTCCTAGTTATGCTGGAATACTGTGATGGACCAATTTACTCAGTGATTTTATTGTGGGATTGTGGGATTAAGCACTACTTATCATTGTCCTACACTATTCGTGTTGGCCTTGTCCATAGTAATGGTAAAAAATAACTATGTATGCAATGTAACTGGAACTTAAGTCAAATACCATGCAGCAGAGTTGTTCTGGATGCTTTAATGAAAGAGAGAGAGTGCTTTACAGCAACAGAAGCAATTGAGCTTCTCCTTGGGTGTTTATGTTGCAAAAATCTGAATGGCCATTAGAAGACAATATAATGATACGGGAAATTCTAACTCTTTGCTATCACAGAGTTTGTTGTCAGATTCAAGTTCTTTGCTCTTTGCTGTCAAATTCTAACTCCTTCCTGTCTCTTGTTGAATCTTTGCTATCATTTAATAGTGGGCTAATGATTTGTAGCTCAGATCTGGGAGCCCTACCTTAATTGTCTGTTTCAGTAACATTAGATTTTATAGAACCAGTCTTCTTTAGTAGCTGGAAAAGTCACTTTAAAGAATACCAGGTTAATATTATGCTCTTTGATGTGGAGCTCAGTGGGAGGTACTCTAGCTGGAAAAGGGGAAATTCTTGGAGTGATCTATACTTACAATATATGGTTTGTGCTCTGAAAATCAGTGTGGTTATCTAGTCACCATGGCATAATGTTTCTTCCCCTTTTCAGATCATTCCATTAACATGTCAGAATATGCCACAACTCCACCTGACACCTGAAAAACCCACCAGAGAATTTCCAGACTAGTATATAAACACCAGGATAAAAGACTCTTCAGTCTGAATGTTCCTACTGCTTGATCGATAGCTCTCTTTTCCTGTGAAAACAGCAATCCAAATTATTGTCTTTCATGGCTGGATTGCTGAGCGCAGCTAATGAATAATATATGAAAATATTCAGGTAGTATATAAAAATATACAGTAGAGGTTAAGCCAAATCATTTTACAGTATCACATTCCATGCTACAGGTATTCATACAACACTGTAGTTACTCAGAAACTTAAAGAGCCACAATAATTTGGCAGATTTCAGAAAACTGTGTTTTTCTGCTACTTACTACAGGACCAATACACTCTTTCAGTTTAGTTCTGCAAGAAAGTTAAATGGTTCAAACTTTATGAAAATATATTGAGAAATCAAGACTGAGCATTTGAATATATGGTTGAATCTGAAAAGGCTATTTACAGCTCTCCATCTGTATCTGTACCAGCAGCCTTGTTCCGTTTCATTTAACTTTTACTTTCTCGCTGGTCTGAAATCATCTTTGGCATGTTTCCCACTTCTTCAGTGGCATGGTTTTTAAAAAGAATTAATACATGCTGCATTTGCATAATTATATCAGTGCACAGATACCTCTCCAAAGATTTGATCAAAGAAGCTAGAAAAAGAAAAAAAATATTAGTGAGGGTTAGAGAGATAATCAAGCAATATTTCTAGGATTGTGGAATGTTATCTGATACTAAGATTCTTAAATAGATGCTCTTTGTTGCATTTGTTTTGGCTGGGCTTGAGTATTTATTCTCTAGAGGACATCTTTCTTGTGGCTTGGCAGTTCTCTGTCTATGGCACATCCTGATCTGGATTGTCTCCATGCCTGGAATCTAACAGCAAGTTTAGGCATACCTAAGGCGGGGGGAGAGGGAGAGGGAGAGAGAGGGAGAGAGTGTGTGTGTTGTTTAAAACTAATTTAATTTAATTTAATTAGTTTTATACCCCGCCTCATTTTCCCAATCAGGGGAACTCAGGGCGGCTAGGGGAACTAGATTAAGGGGTATCCAACTCACATCATGTGATGTATTATAATTTTTTTCCCCTTCACTAAACCGGGCATGGCCAGTATGTGATGCATGCACCCTGTGAGTTTGACAGCCCTACTCTAGAGCAGTGTTTTTCAGTCTAGTTGGGAAATTCTGGGAATTGAATTCTGGGAATTCTGGGAGTTGAAGTCCACAGATCTTAAAGTTGCTGAGATTGTGAAACATTCTTCTAGAGAATGAACCTATGACCTCCTGCATTATATGTTGCACACCTGAATATTACATTTCTCCCCATGACATGACACAATATGTTCTGGGAACTTTTTTCAGTTAAAGAAAGGTTTTGTCTAATAAATTCAAATTCTGGGAAACTCAAACCTGGCATGCTAAATTAAGCCTGTTTTCACAAATACATTTTGATATAATAAGCCTATATTTGATGTTATATGGGAACACTACACAAATGATACTCACGACTCAAAATTTCTTCACATTAGTTGTCATAGGAAAGAAGAAGGTAGAGATATGAACTGTAGTATTCTCTCCAAGAAACTGAGCCTTTATGGTAGGAATGAAAGAAGATATGGAAAGATTTTCTTAGGAATGCCTGTTTCAATGTGTTTGGTGTAGTAGTGAAGGTGTGGGCCTAGAAACCAGAAGACTAAGTTCTAGGCCTCTGTTAGGTATGGAAGCTGGCTAGGTGACTTTGGGCCAGCTATTTTTTCTTCCACTCACAAGGCGAAAATAAAAGGCAAAGTACCTTGAGTTATTTATTAAAAAAGTGAGATAAAGTCCTCCCCTTCCTCCTCCTCCTCCTCCTCCTCCTCCTCCTCCTCCTCCTCCTCCTCCGGTTGATACTGATTTTATGCTCAACATTTTTTTTTCATGGAAATAACCTTTAGACTATTCTTTACATTCAATTAAATAATAATGTGCAATCAATAGTGGGTAGGTTTACCTATCCTTCTTACTGCATCTCTTCAATGTTATGGATCTTATGAATTAGGATTTGAGGCAGAAGATGCAACTCACCAGTCCTATTCATGTAACATTCTTAATGTTTAGGATAGTTAATGTGCTATGATGCTCCCACCAGCTAGTGTGTTCTCATCAGTTACTAATGACAACAGAGAGATTTAATTTAAATTTAATTTTAATTTGCATGTGTTGAGATGCCCCCGGGCCAGAAGCAACTAACATAATTCAGCCTCCTTTGTAGTGGATGGAAAGACTTCGAAATGACCACATCCTGATTATCTGCTGCTTATGTGGAAGGATGAGTAACTGTCCATTGAAGCAGCTGATTCAATCAGTCGGGTTGTAGAAACTGAGCTACATCATTGTTACTATTTCTATCGTATTATCTATTCAAGACAAATTCTAACGTTGATAAAGAAGGATATGTTTCTGTAAAGTATGCACTATTTTAACACAGTGTCTTTGGGGAGTTAGATCAGCCACGGCTTCATGAAAAGATAACAAGTCAGCACTTCATCTACTCAAGATTTTATAGTTGTTCAGTGGGTAAAAATACATTCTACACAAAACAGCAGTGCTCCTATGTTATTTCCTATTTTGTCTGATAAGCTGTATTGCATTAGTGGCACTTCCACCCCTACTGGCCAATGGCTTGGCTGAAATTTGGAAATGGAAATTGTTCTAGAAGCAAAATAATGATTCTACAGAATAATAGAACATTAGCAGGAACTAATGGGCTTATCTAAATAAACAGTTAAGAAGTAGAACTGCAACTTAAGTTAAATTCAATAATCACCAAAATATTGATTTAATTATATAAACATATTCAGTCATACTATAATTTTAATAAAACCACTGTCGGTCTCCAGTCTGACACACACGGCGGTGGTGGGTTACGAATGTGGGAGGCAACGGATCGGGAGATCCAGGGCTGTTCGGCATCCCAGAAAAGCGACCAGGAGGAGCGGCCAGGACTGCGAAACGAAGTCTGATTGGTGGTGGGGAGTCACATGGTGGTGGGTGTGGATTGCATTATAAAAACAGCTGATTTATCCTGGGTTATTTTATTCTATTTTTGTTTTCGCTTTGGAGTGAGCATAACTGCAAAGGACTGTTTGTTTTGGTTAGGGGCATTAAAGCATGTCTGAAGAAACTTCACTGCGTGTGTGCTCGTAATTGACCTAGGCTAATCTGCCTTTTTTGACCCTGCACCTTATCCCAAGGCAGTTCCTGAACTGAGCTAATTTCTAAAACCACATGGATCTCAGAGTGTTTGGCTGAACTGCCAATCATTATGTCTAAGTTTGGTTACATTTGATTTTTTTCTTCTATTGAGATTGCAGCATGCTTTTCTTAAGTTTAATTGTACGTTTTTATATGGCTTATTTTCATGACACTAGACAATTAGACATAACACATTATATTGATAGATCAACTTTCCTTAATTTATTGCCAGAAGTCTCTTCATGTTTAATGCCTGAAGAGATATCTTCTGCTGATTATAGTAAATGAATTACTAACATATACAAAGATAAAACATTTTTCAAATGTTGTAATTGAATTTTCTGGCTGCATGGAAGTAGATCCAAAAGTTCAACAGATTTCTTCTCAGTCTTCTTAAAATCCCTGCTTGGCTCTTTTATATGAAAAAGGGGCAACATAATTACCAAGTAAACAGAAGTATAGAGGAACTGAAGCCATGCTAGGTGGCAGTATATACCTATCTTTAATCTTGATAAACTAAACTGGATCTGACCTGGTAAGTACTTGGATGGAGAACACAGGAAATTCAGGGACTATAACTACTTTTTGGCAAGAAAACAGCATGGATTTGTCTATAAAGTCAGTTTTGTGTTTGACTGGAAGACTTTACTGTTTACTGAAATGGAGGGAATATTTTTGCATAGGATGATGTACAGACGATAGCAGTATCCATAATAGCAGTTGCATGCACTCTTCCCTTGACATTTATCAGCTCTAAGGCAGAGGTTGAAAGAATAATTTGGGCACATCTTTTGCATTTAAAATGTTCAACCTAGAACATATGATGGTTCTTTGTTGACTGTAAGCTACATTACAGTACAGTTTGGGCTAATTTTGTTGCATAGAAGTTATTTGATGGCCTGGAATGGCACAATAACTAATCTTCAACAGGGGACTTCCAATGCCGATATTTGCAATTATTTTAAGCACATAAAACAAATTTAACCCAAAATGCAACCAGCAGTCTGTTTTTGTGACATAAAAATTCAGTGTAACTCTGTAAGCACACACTTGTAAAGATATAGCCAATCTTCATTTTATGCATTTCAACTCAATTACATCTCTCTATACTAAATTGCTTCATGTATCTTTCTCTTTTCTCCTTAAGAGGTATTTTACAACACAATGCCGTTTTATGTATCTTTTAGTGATAAGCAAAATTCAGTTCCACATACAGGAAAACAGTCTCCAAAGGTATTGTGCAGATTGATCAATGATTAATTTCTTCAAAAAGATTTCTGTATGAATAGCAACTGTGATAAAATCAATAAGTTGGATAAGAGTTTATCCAAAACAAATTTTATACCAAATAATTATTATCTAAACCTATTTTTTATTGTTGAACAAAGGATGTCACCTTGTTGAAACTTGGGAATTGTGTCAGGTAGGTTAAATTGTTGAAGAATTCACAAAAATGGGCATAAATACTTGTGGTAAAATATATTAAACTGATGGATCCCCACTTCTTGCCTTGTGATAGAATAAAAAAAATGCAAGACAAATGTGTGTGAAAAAATAGCCTAGTCTTTATTTTAACACAGAATTAGTAAACTTTGTTTTTTAAAATTGTCTAATCTAATCAAATTTATTATCTTTAAAGGCACAGACAACAATACAGAGGACGTTTCTCCCAGGTCAAGGTAAAACAAGAATGAATGGACAGGACGGAGGTAGGAGGTCTTATAGATGACGAAAGAACCATAGAGCTTCTTACCCTGTAAGGGTAGAAGGTAAGATATTCAGAATCCT
>JANHGC010003275.1:112441-123216 GCA_027560395.1 Boaedon fuliginosus | reverse complement strand
TGCAGACTCTGCTGACTTGTTCAGCAGGTTGTCAGATCAAATCCCACCAGGCTCAAGGTTGACTCAGCCTTCCATCCCTCTAAAGGTTGGTGAAATGAGGACCCAGATTGTTGGGGGGCAATAGGCTGACTCTGTAACCCCTTGGGGAGTGTTGTAAAGCTATGATAAGCAGTATATAACATCTGAGTGCTATTGCTATCCATGTTGTAAGCCGCCAAGAGTCCTTCGGGAACTGGGGGGGGGCATAAAAACGTAATAAATAAATAAACAAACAAACAAACAAATAAACAAACAAACAAACAAACTTCTGAAGGCAAGCTATTCCATTGCTTTAGTTGGTTGGCTTACCATTAAGAAATTTATCCTTAGTTCTCTCCTTGGTTAGTTCCCAACCATTGTTTCTTGCCTTGCCTTTTGGTGCTTTGGAAAATACTGTAGTTTGACCCTTGTCTCTTTGCAGGAGCCCCTCAAATATTGGGAGACTGCTATTATCATGTCACCCCTAGTCCTTCTTTTCATTAGACTAGAGATGCCCAGTTCCTGTAACCGTTCTTCGTGCGCTTTAGCCCCCAGCCAACTAATCACCTTTGTGGCTCTTCTCTGCACTCTTTCTAGAGTCTCAACCTATTTTTTATACTGCATCCATCTAACCGGATGCAGTGTTCCAAGTGTGGTCTTAACTCAGGCTTTGTGAAACGGTACTAAAACATCAACACCATCTGAATGGCACCCCTCTATTGTTAAGGCAGCCTAGGATTGCACTGGCTTCTTTTAGCTGAGGCCCCGCATTTGTCCTGGAAGAAGACTAAAGTATTCAGTGAGTGATGTTAATGCTTTGAGATGCCTTCATGTGCGAAGGTGCACAGCTAGAAGGCCAGAGTCTGAGATTACAGCAGCCAGTAACCACGCAGATACACTGAGATGTTAAAAATGTATTTACTCAAAGTCCAATACAGTCCAGGTCATACCCAAGCAGCAGCAAACAAGGTTTCAAGGATATTCAGAGATCGATGTCTTCTTACCAGCAATTCAGGATCATGCACTCATCAGTCCAGTACAGCAAACAGTAGTTCCTCAGTAACAAAACCACCAACCAAACCTCCCACCAAATACCACCCACGTAACTCCACCAGTACACCACAAGCAAACTGAGTTACAAGCTTCAATTAAACTATGGTGCTAACATAGAAGACCCATCAGAATACCCTGCAATTAACACACCCTGTAATCATCCCGGTGTTGCCTTTCCCTTAAAGCAACATGTCAGTTTAACGTGACTCAACGCATTCTGGTTTTTCTAACCCAACTTTGTTAGGTAAATTCAATACCCTAACAAGCGAAAAACAAAACCCCCAGCCATCATGGATCTCCTTGTTTTGGGGTCCCGGTTCACGTGTTACATGGCCCGTAATAGAAGCACATTGTTCTGACCCCGAACTCCAGCAGGATTGGAGACTTTACTCCTATCTACATTGTTCAGGATTGGAGACTTTACTCCTATCTACATTGTTCTGACATTGCTTTGACATTGTTGTTCTCGTGACATTGGCTCACTTCTAGTTATGGTTAGGGCAAACACCCTTGCCTGTCATTTACATTTATTACGATATTATTCCGCCTACACACACACACACACACACACACACACACACACACACACACACACACACACACACACACACACACACCAATAACCCCCCCCCCCATACACACACACACTCACACATTTCACGAGCAATTCAGTTGGACTATGCATCACAGGGCGCTAATAGGAGCTTTTGATGGGCTGGGGACGAAAATAAGCTACCAAAGCACGGAGAGGTTGCTTAGTGACATGGTCACTGGAAAGCGGAACAAAGGTAGCCTGTTCTTCCCCGTCCGCGTTTCCCCTGCCGTTGCAGAGAGAAGCGTGCTTTTTCTCAAAAAGAAACCACCACCACCCGCCCTCCCCCGAAAGCGGACCGCTGTGAAGATCTTAACGGCACTTGCGGGGCTCGATTATTATTAATTCCTTTTCTCCTCTCTTTAATTTGGCCGAACGCGCTTCGCTCCGCGCACGGTTGGGAAGGGAAGGGCGCGCGGGGAGGCGGGAAGGGGTGTGGGGGTTGGCAGCGTTTGAACCGAGCCAAGGACACCCCGCCAGCCTTTCTCGGGTAGAAGCCGCCCGCCGAGAAACAAATGAACTTTCTCCCGCGCTTTAAACGGAAGAAGAGAAGAATGGCAAGCCGCAGCTTTCATTCAATCCCAGAGGGAGGCGGGGGTTACCTCACAGCGCACCGCGTATTTGGTTTGGTCACGCAGCCGGGCTCCACGGAAGGTTACAAAGACCAGCTTGGTTTCTCCAGGTAGAGCAACTAGGGATAGAAGCGACGAGCCGCTAAGCAGGTTCGTTTTGTGTCGGCCTTAAAACTAGGGAAATTATCCTCTGCTTGAGGAATGGCATTTCCAATAAAATAAAATAAAATTCTATTAACTGCCTACAGTATTTGGCAGTTTCTTGTAGAGACCCAAAGAATCTGTCCTTGCAAGAGTCATGATGCACCATATAGGAAAATGTTTTGCAAGGTAGATATTTTTGATTGATTGGTTGATTGATTGTTTATGTGAAAAGCCAAGTCATTTTCAACTCTGAGTGACAATATAGGTAGGCTTCCTCCAAGAAGATCTATCCCTAACCTGTTCCTTCAGGTCTCCCATCATGGTTCCCTGGTACACTAATTGCCTGTAACTGAGTCCACCCATCTTGTCATCCTCTTCTTCTCTTTCCTTCCATTTCCCCAGTATCAGTGCCTTCACCAGACAGCTAGATTTCATAATGTGTCCATGGTCAAATAAATTGAGCCTGGTTATTTATGCTTTGAATGAGAACTCTGGGCCAATCTGTTCAATGAGACCTTGCTCTATATCAGGGATGTCAAACTCGTGGTGTCACAGTGGCATCACATGACATATTGGGACTTTTTTCCCCTTTGCTAAATCGGGCGTGGGCATGGCCAGTGCGTGACACATCCAGGCTGCAGGCCATGAGTTAGACAGCCCTGCTCTATATTCTTGGTTGTCCATGGTATTGTCAGGAGTCTTCTCCAACACCAAAGTTCAAAGGCAAAGATATTCTTCCTGTCCTGCTTCTTTCAAGTCCAACTTCCACTTCCATGGATTATCCCAGAGAATCGTCCATGGCTTGCACAATTCTGATCTTTGCAGGTATATGCAGAGGTGGTATTCAGCCAGTTTTGACAGGAGAACCAGTAGCGATAATTTTGATTGATTCAGAGAACCAGCAAATACCACCTCTGATTGGCCGACAGCATAGCCATGCCCACCAGGCCACACCCACAGAACTGGTAGTAAAAAAAATGAATACCACCACTGGGTATATATATACATCATGGTATTTGAATTTTTTTCCAAACTACTTTTGGGAAGCGGAGCCACTATTATGCAAAAAATCAGAAAGAGTCGATAGTGCCTTTTCCTACCATCAAATATTATTAAAAGACATGCTGCAAACTTTCAATGATCGCTTCATTAGATATAGCAATCACATGAAGCTCACAAAAGCTTATGCCTTTTAATGTAACACGTTAATCTGAAAAGGTTGTCAAAGTCCTTTCAATTTGGGGTTATGATAAACTAACATAGCTGCCCTCCTACAATGATTATTTGCAATTTCATTGGCTTTTCATGTATATTATGAGTATGAATGAAAGAGATTATATTTATTTGTGTCTAATGCAGCAGTGTGTAAATATTTCCTGTCAAAGGATCATGCGCAGCTTTTGAACTGCAAACTGAAAGCTATGCACTATAAAGTAAAAAAACAAAACGGCCAGAATAAAAACTATAATTGATTAGATTTCATTTGCATTTAATTAAAATTAAACATAATTAATATAGTTACTATCCAAAGATATATTACATAATTCCCTCTTTTTCTTAAATTTAAAACTTTTGGAGAACTCATAACTTCTGGGAACTGTCTTAGAACGTTGGGAGTCAAATTCTGACTATAAATTGAATATAAATATATGTTGTACTGCATTTTGACGAAAGTGGGGATGAGAAAAACAGACCAAAACAGAGAAAATAAAGGGAAGTTAAAACAAAGGTGCTATCCTAAGAATAGAGAGTGAATGTAAATCTACCACTTCTGCAATGCTCTCAGCTTACAAATTATTTTTCATCAGAAAGTGATTTTTTTAAAAAAACAATCTGGATCAAAAAATCCAGAGCCTCAATTTAAACCAAAAACCAAGCATATATAAACTTACTGATGGGCCTTTGGGTCCCAGTGAGCCTGGCTCCCCTTGTAATCCTGGTTCTCCCTGTTGGTGGGATTGCAAGAACAATACACTGTATATATTTAAAGATCGATGCTTCAAAAATTGCAAATCTTCTGATTCAAAAAAGGTAGAACTTGAGAAAGAAACAATCTTACAGGTTTGCCCGAATTTCCCATCAAGCCATGTTTCCCAGGGGGACCAGCACCACCCTGTTGGACAGAAAAGAGTTTAGCACTTTTAAAGTATAACAGTCACTTTCAGGCCATTTCAGTGGCAGGATAAGGCACTTAACCAGACAACCTTATTTAAAAATCTTTTTCACTAGTCTTCATTTTTTCCACCTCTGTCTACTTTTTCCTTACCTGACCCCATGAGATGTGTTCAGGTAACAGAATCATTTTCTGTCCCATTCCCACCTCATCTGCAGTAAGACTGGGAGCAAACCTAGCCAATTATTTTTCTATGTCTGGACCTTTTGGCTTTTATGGACCATCTTCCATTTTTCAAAATAGTCATTCTTCTTTTGTAACTAACAATGCGTATGCTTGCTTTTTAATCCAGTGCAGTAATGCATCTGTTCTGCCTTTAAATGAACGGGTTGTGTGCCTTCCTTTTATTTTATATTAATGCATTTCTAACATAATGGGTCTGGAAATATTTATGATTTGTATTTTTGCCGTACCACAGATATGCATGCCAACCCAAGTCTAGATCATATCCCACTAAATTTAACAGTCTTCTGTTTTGCAATTTAATCTATTCCTTTATCCATGTGATCACTGTTGCCTGGTGATATCTCTCCCAATTTGGTAGGACACCCACCCCACCCTCTGTTTTTTCTGTTTTGTAATGCCTTTAATTTAATTCTGGGTTTTCTTCCCTGACAAATAAATCTTTCTATAATACTGTTTATTTCACAAAAATATGAGTTCTCCAATTTTATTGGAATCACTTGAAATAGATATAAAAATTTAGATAGAATATTCATCTCGATTATCGCAATTCTGCCGAGTATTAATAGTTGCAGGCCTTCCCATTTTTCCAAATCTATTTTAATTGTGGCACTCAGGTCTTGACTCTCCATCGCAGCATCCAAACCATGCAAGTCACCATGCTCTGACATACAAATAATGATAAAACAATTTACAATAGCCATAAAAAATTCCCAGTGCTGATATTTGATTGTGACATGAATGTAGCCTAATTTTTCAGTGAAGGCAGTACATTAAAAGTTCCATCACTGTTGTAGCCCTTGAGGAATCTGGTAAGGACTTATCTCTGAAATGATGACACAGGAGGTAATGGGTTGTCTGGTACAATAATATTTGTCTCTTTCTGAACGAGGAATTTTTAATAAATGGCTTATTCTAAGCCTCAATATATAGCTATTAACCCAGTATGAATATTGCATTTGAAATGTGATTAAAACATTATTAATTAGTCACCCAGAATTTCCCAGGTGAATGTATTGATTGCATTTGTACCCCACTGCACCCTTGAGGCTTCTCTGTAATTTCATTAGAATACACATATTAAAGTATTCAGAATCCAATAAAAAACCAGAAAAATAAACTATAGAAAGCAAGTGTCCAAAACACGATGCAGAGAGCAAAATCTAAAAAGAACTGTTAGATCCTAAATGCCTTCTGAAAGTGCTGTGTCTGCACTCTTTCCAGATGAAGTCTAACTTCCAATGGGAGATGATTCCAAAGCACCAGACAAGCAACACCTCCAAATGGAGAATCACCAGCTGGGCTTTACGACAAGAATAAATAGGTCAGGCTGACTCATGCAAGCAAACACAGTCCTGAAAGTAGCTTGGTAAAAGCTTTATAGGTCAACACCAACACCTTAAAAATTGCACCTGGAAGCTTATAGGAATGCAGAGCATTAGCAAAGTTAATGCTGTCTGAGCAGGGAATATAAGCTACTATAAGGGTTGCTGCATTAGCTTAATCAACTGAAATTTTGAAGTGGTCTTTAAAAGCAGCCCCATGTACAGGATGTTGCAGTAGTTTGACCAAATATTCATAAGGGCAGTATTTACTGAAAGAATTTCTCACACTTCAGGTAGACTAGCCAAAGCTAGGTGAGGCTCTCCTGACCATAGACTCTACTTACTCTTTAAGTATGGGCTACAAGTTCAGGAGGACCTCCAAGTCACAGACTTGCTCCCTCAAGGATAGTGCGTCCTCAACCAAGAGAGGGCACCAAGTCACCTGATGCCAGTAGCAAACCAAGGACTCAATGATTTTACCTAACAGATTGTCAGGAACATTTCCAAGCACCCACCAGAAAGTAGCACTATGTAAATGGGTCCCATCTTGTGATATATGGGCAGCCAATAAGTTATAGCCAGACTAAGAAATGATCCAACCATGATAACCTCCAGAGCCAGATCCCAAGGCAAATGCTACAAAGTCAAAATGAGTTTAATCATGAGGTTATTGAGATAAGCTCTTAGTTGCTGTGAGTCCTGAACTCTTCTCATTGCATGAAATTTTAAGTTCCCCAATACCAAGGTGGCGGGGGGAGAGAGACCTCTTTAGCATCCCAGTTGTGGAACATGCAGTTTGGTTAGGCTTCCTTTTATGGCTTAGCACAGACCTAGGCATGTTAGCACAGACCTAGGCATGTTATGTCCCCCAGACCACATCTGGCCCTTAGGCTGTCACTGTCCGGCCCATGTGAGATCAATTGGAAATTAGAAATCAAATGTAAATAAATGCACCAAAAGAAGCAGGAGAAGAAGCCAAGTTGGCTCTTTCAATTGGCTGGTGGCTGTAGGAGGGCAAGGAGAAAAAAATATTTTCTGCACCTGCACACAGTGCTCACTCTCACCTGGAGCAGCCTGAAGAGCTGAGGTGATGGAGTTTGAGGAGGTTGCATTGGTTTGGCCCTCCGCAACAGTCTCAGTTTCTCATGTGGCCCCTTAGGAAAATTCATTGCCTACTCCAGGCTTAGCATGTTATATCAACCAACCTGTTTAACTGATTTATACTGCAGTTTAGCCTATTGCACAAATCCAAAGTAAATGGTTCTTTCATTAACCAGCTTCATGCTATATGAACACCAAAAAAACAAACTCACTTCAGTTTTGATTTGCTTTAACCCTAGTACCAAAAGGAAATAAAAATTCAGAGTCAATAACTGTTTCAGGGTTTTTAAAAATAGTAGCTTGCATAAATGATAATCCCAGTAGACCCATTAATAAAATCAAGGTTGAAAAGAAGCTGGTGTTTTGAATTTGGACTGTGGGAACTTTGATCTAAATCTCTGCTCAGCCACGAAGCTTTCTAACTAAATAAACTTTCTTCCTTTGACTTACTGCTCAGCACTCAACAGAAGACATCGTAAATGGGATTGTCGCATTTAGGCTCCCAAGAGAAGGGATAAGTAACAGTTCCATCTGTAAAGAGAATGGACTATTTCCAAATTTCCTAGGATACTTTACCTTTGGGCCAGCAACACCTTTTGCTCCAGCAGAGCCAGATAAGCCCTAAAAAATAAACAGATATTGGAAATATTTGAAATGTTGTAGAGAAATTTCTTGATGGAAATGTCAAAAGATTGCTTTACTTTGTAATCATTTTTCTTGAAAGACTGCAAATATTAATTAATGAAGCTTCACATCCTCAAATTCACCAGGAACATAAGGAAAATGAATGCAGAATAAACAGACACAAGGAAATTGATCTGTTCTATTATAATGATGGATATGTCCTACATATGGTATGTCCAATCCTAATGACATATAGTTATTAAAAAGGTGTCCATTCAGATATGCATCAATGCATATGAAGATATTTCACAGAACACAGAAGAGCTCTTAATGAGTTTTGGGAAGAGGGGAGGTCCTCAATTTTGCAAAATACAGATCTATTTATGTTTTAATTTATTTATTAGACCATTATCCCATCTTCATTACTTTATAAATAGCCCAAGGTGATGAATATACAAAATAATCCTTTCTCCTATTTTCCCCAAAACAACAATCCTGTGAGGTGGGTTGAGCTGAGAGAAAGGGACTGGCCCAAAATCACCCATCCAGATTTTATCACCCATCCAGAAGGTGGGACTAGTATTCACATATTTCAAGCCTCCGCAATCTGGGAACAGGCCAGGGATAAAGAATCAGGACCACACATTAAGTTCCAGTTAAGATGATTTATTTGCTCTTGCCTTTACAAGGAACATCCACCATTAACTTGGTGCTAGAGAAGAGTTAATGGAATTCAAGGGGGGAGGGCTGAACTTGGGAATGTAATGACTCTAGGCTGATTACTCCATCCCCAGGCTCTGCCTCATATCCTACATCACAAAAGCCACAGGCATTGCCTGGATCCATAAACTAGCTAACACAATGGGAATAATTATGCACAAGGTTATTTGAATAGCTTAATTTGATCAATAACAAAACTGTTGGTTTTCTGAATGTAGCAACAGATGACAGGGTTTCCAGAGAAAACAGCTTTTCGTTACTATAGTTAGTAGCTAGTCTTTTTGTTCCACAATAACAGGTCTGAATTTGAAGATTTGCCTTCAGCTTCTTGTCTTTTTACATAAAGGAGTTGCAGGTCAACATGTAAAAAGAGTGTCATGGATCTATTGGTTTTGCCTCGATTTGCATCAAAGAATTACTACAGAAATTAAAAAGTGCCAAGATACCACCTTATTTTACTCTTTTTTTTAGTAAAAATGTCATTTTGGACATGTACTAAATTATTGTCATGCTCAACAAGAAAAAACTGGTAATTGATGAAGGATGTCACCAATTTCTCTCACAGACTGTCTCAGGGGATTGAATTAAAAGCTGTCTTGATGAATGGATGGATGCAATGTAAAACATACCCAAGAACAGTGGATATATCTTTCTAAAAGGGTTGATTGATCTTCCCTAAAGCTTAGGGAAGCTTTAGGGAAGCTTGATTGATCTTCCCTAAAGCTTTCTTTCCCTTATCAACCAGTCAACTCTTTTCCAGGGTAGTACCTAGTGTATAATTTGCTATACTCAATGAGGTAACTAGCCAGAAATTTTCCAATTTATTCATTGTTTGAACTGTATTGAGCAATTTGCAAGACTGGTTAACTTTTTAAGAATGAGTGCCTTTCCCTTTTGCCACTGTATACATATACTATAAGCACACAATTTGATTTCTAAAATTAAGATTTAAAAAATCTCTAAAGCATGGTAAAATTACACCATTTTGATTATTTATTTTTACAATTAACACCCACCCCACCCCGCAAAATGCAACCAAGTCAGCAACAAGACTTTTTCCAGGTAGCATTACAATATAAAGGTAATGGTAAAGGTTCCCCTCGTACATACATGCTAGTCGGTTCCCAACTCTAGGGGGCGGTGCTCATCTCCGTTTCAAAGCCGAAGAGCCAGCGCGTCCGAAGACGTCTCCGTGTTCATGTGGCTAGCATGACTAAATGCCGAAGGTGCACAGAATGCTGTTACCTTCCCACCAAAGTTGGTCCCTATTTTTCTACTTGCAGTTTTACATGCTTTCAATCGGCTAGGTTGGCCGAAGCTAAGAGAAGTAACAGGAGCTCACTCCGTTACGCAGTACTAGGGATTCAAACTGCCAAACTGCTGACCTTTCTGATCGACAAGCTCAGCATCTTACCCACTGAGCCACCGCATCCCTTTGGCATTACAATATATTTTGTCCAAAGTTTCTTGTTTTCACGATCATTTTGCTATTTGGGTCAAAGCTGCTCTTACTGAAAATATAGCCTGATTCAATAAACACCCAGTTTCAGTTAGCTTTGAAATGTAACTTTGTTTATATTTTAAATATGGAAAAAATATGTAAAACACTCACAGGGATTCCTTGAATGCCTGTGTCACCTGGAGGTCCTGGTTTTCCTGGTTCACCCTGGAAAAAAAATATTTGTATGTCAGGTGACTCTGAAGAAATCTTTGTAGGGAATCAAGCCATCTGCTTACATAGTATACAAAGTTATATAGCAAGAAGATAAACAAGTTTCCCACTTTCGTAAACATCATCCCTGCCACATTTGTTAAATGTGGTATTAAGCAAACGTTCCAGTTAAAGTAAATTTCCAACATATGCTCAAGAAATAAAGATGTAATATGTAGATATTAACCAGTTAGAATAGGCCATGTAGCTCACCTTTCTATTTTCATAACAGGCAGGAAATTACCTCTGAAAAGATCATATCAAAGACATGGACTTCCTACGGTATGTACTCAGGGGTGGGCTTCAAAAATTTTAGCAAAGGAGTTCTCTGCCCCATTGATTGGGTGTGGCCATGTTGGGCGTGGCCTAGTTGGCCTCCTGCAGTTGGCCTCCGGAGACTTTCTTAGAGCCTCTGGGAGGGCGAAAACAGCCTCCCCTGCGCTCTGGAGTTCAGAGGCTGGAAATAGGCCCATTTCTGGACTTCCGGTACTTCCAGTAGGCCCGTTTTTCGCTCTCCTTGAGCCTCCACATGGTCCGTGCACTTACCTAGCATCCAAAA
>JANHGC010003275.1:72131-100781 GCA_027560395.1 Boaedon fuliginosus | reverse complement strand
GGAAGACCACTGGCAACCAATGCAGCTCGCGGAGGATCGGTGTTACATGGGAATACCTAGGTTTCCCCATAATCACTCATATGAGGCTTTCCTCTTGCATCTGTTGCAAAGAAAAGCCTTTTCCATCTTACTTTAATTAAAAATGTGTGTGACCTGTCATCTTAATAACAATTATTTCCTTGAGAAGCGGAACTCCAGATAAAAGTTCCCAAATAAGGAAGCTCTGTTTAATTGCATAGCCAAGTGACGTAAAACATCGTTTTTGCCAGAGCTGCCCAAATTGTGGCCAGTTTGTTAACAGAACAGCAAAGATCGAAGGGAGCTTGGAAATCATCTAGTACAGCTTCCTGCTCAAATAGGGAACCCTATACCTTTCCAATCCCTTCTTAAAAGCCTCTGGTGATGGAGCACCCACAATTTTTGAAGGCAAGCCATTCTTAATGGCCTAGCTTCCAAAACAAACACAAGAATTACATACAATTTGGTAACAGCTTTAGGCTTGTTTCTCAAGTCATCTCTAGAATTGCTCATGCCCCCACACCTTTGAGAACATAATCACAAGGTCATTGACAGAAAAATTAACCCAACTATTCATTGGATTAAAGGTTTGCTTAATAAGGCTTAAATCTTAAACCTGAAATGAATGAACAAAACTTTAGCATTCAAAGCAAAATAAAAACAAAATAAAGATGGTATATCTGATGAAGGGCTCTCATTCAAAGGAAAATTTTCCTTATCAATAGCCCCCGATATTTTAAAACTTCTATATTTCATTTTTACAAGCTTCCAGTTTTAAAAATAAAAGTTATGGTTGGCAGTTTCAAAAAAATGTTTTGGAAATGGTGAGCAAGGAAAATTAAAAACACAATAACACAAGCAACAAAATCACACAAAAAATCATCACATAACATTATAGTCTACTTTTACAGTTCAGAATTTGTGTTTGCATTCATAATTAACATTGTTTTACCAATTATGTTCTGTTTTCACCTACTCCATGAGGCTTCTTCTCAAAGCAAATACAATATTAATTGGGAACATTCTTACCTTACAGGCATTAAAATGAAACCTTTAAAAATTAAATTAGTAGTGTGTACCCACTGGAACCTTAAATAATCATAGCTAAATTCTTGTAGGAAAACAACTGTACTGAGTTAGATCTGCCAGATGTTGTCCAAGTGGCAGCCGTGATGAGACTCCACCAATATTTTATGTGCATTGAATTGCACATAAAAACAGGTGGAGCTTGCATTGTACCAGCAGAGCAACCATATTGACTTTTTGACCATGCCCTGGACACATGTTTATCTGTATTCCAATTCATGCATTTCAGTTGCAAAGACATCCTGTGACCACCTAGTCCTCACCATTATCCCAAAACAACACTCATAAGTCTGGAAGAAGAAAATCTGCATGTTAGGAATAGAATTTTTGTCAACAAGATTACACAAGATATATTGCAGAAATACATATTTCACAGTATTTGGTTCTTCCATGTGGCAAAAACATTGCCAAGTTCTGGGGTTCATTTTTAAGCTGAACAAATGGATATTTTCCAGACATTGACCAATGCATATGTTCATTTACAACCCACCTTTCCTCCAGAACAGCCCCATGCAGAGCTTCAAAGGGTACTTTGATTAAAGAAAGTTTTGATCAAAGCATCCCTTTGAAGCAAAGCAGTGAATTGAAGTGGTACATTCCATGCATCCATGCTGCTTCAGTCCAGGTGATGAAAAGGGGTTCTGAGCATGTTCCATGCATGCAAAGAGGTCTCTTTCCACCAGAGAAAAGGATTGACCATGCTGAATTGGCTAATCAAAGTTCAATCCAAATCTGTTTACCACATCAGATCAGAGCATGCAATGGCTTACATTGAGGCCAGAGCTTAAGTGGGGCATAATTTTACACACAGACCTAATTCAGAATACAGTTCACATAGTATTTTCTTTCCTTATAATCATATTGTACCTATTGTACTGTAAGTAAGTTAGACTGAGGGATAGTGCTTGGCCAAAGATCAGTCATCAACCTTAATTCTTTGCTCTTAGTTTTTTGAGATGTTTGGCATCTGGCATTGTAAGCATGACAGGAAAAAACACAAAGATGAGCTCCTAGCTCCACCATACAGAGTTCAGTTCCTTTTTTGTGTTATGGGTTTTATTTTCAGGGCATCTGGTAAGACCCTTGTTTCCTCAAAAAATCTACACATGGTTAAAACACTGATTTGCCAAGTTTCTACATTACTTTTGGATCTTAGAAATGCCCAAACCTTCTCATCTTTGTCATTTTCTCATCTTTCCTACTAACTTCTCCTATTGGTATCTTATGATTGATCACTTGTTTGTAACTTATGATTTATGATTGTGTTTTATGATTTTTTATCTATGACCTATCACTTTGTTGTTTGTGTGTACACTGAGAATGTATGTACTGGAGACAAATTCCTTGTGTGTCCAATCATACTTGGCAATAAAGAGTATTCCAATATCCCAAATATATGGTACTTTAAAACTATGTCTAATGTATGTCTACATACTTCACAGGTATATAGAAGTCTTTTTCCAAACTCCTATATCTTATTTGCCATTGCTGAAAATGAGTTAAAAATAGATATAAAAATAGATGGACCTCCATGCTTTAGTTACTAACGCCCTGTATATAGATTAAATTTTGGGATTCAAAACTTATGAACCAAACAACTCATTACATTAAAAAAGTTGTCCTTGTGTTGAATTTGATAGATGATGACTGCAGGACCTGTAACATGTAATTTTTAAAAAAACATTACAAAATGAAATGCCATTCACCCTTTCGATTTCTCAATCTAGCCAATCAAGTAGATACAGTCTTCTATCCAAACATTATCTAGATTTGAACATGGTTGGTCCTAAAATATCACTTGTATTTACTGTCATTAAGCAGTTGTTTGAATTTTTGCACCCAGTTCTGGTAGACCTATACATTTTGTCACCTACTCAACCATCATTACATTTATACAGCAACTTATCTGGACTCATAAAAGACAGAACTGAAAATTAGGAACCATTTATATATGGCATCATTTCTATCAAAGAACTTTACACCTTTTATTTCTTCACATATTTGCTATATATTTCCACAAAATCATATGAATAATAGAAACAGGAAAATACATTGCTTGAACTAAATGCAAATTATTGTGTGGTGCAAATTAGTGGTGATGGTTTGAACCACCACATTGCTTTAGGAAACTTTAACATCATATAAGTAAATGCTCACAAGATATTTCTAGTCATCTCAGTGTCTATCTGAGCTGTCAGATATTTTATACAGATAACCAAAAGTAGTATAATAAAGCTGAAACAATGAAAGACTTGAGGTTATGTTTGACAAGTTGTCTGATTTGATGTACACATTTGTTTGGCTTACAATAAAATGGATTTTGAATCAAAGTGGTTTTCTTGAAAGTGGCTGAGAATGTAAAGTTACTTATGCATATGCACATAGACTGACACATGAATAGGCTTCATTTTAATAGCAAAATAAAAAATGAAATAAAATGAAAAGTTACTGCTTTTGAGTAACCATAAAATTTTTGAAGCTTGGGAATAAAAAAACAAACAATGAATTGTATCAATCTCTGTGTATATACTGGCCTAGGAATTAAGAAGCTTCCCTAAACCAAGTGTTCTAATATTTTTCAGAAACTTTTGTAATATCTTTCTTAAGTTTCCCTTAAATTAATTTATCTTTTTGATCTTATGGTGGGAGCAAATGCATTTCTTATAAGGCCATCAGTTTTAAATGGAAAGCTTTCCTAACCTCTTGGTTTTAGCTTGGGAAAACAAGTTGCTAATGGGATTTCACAACACTTAGCTTGTTAGTAAGGCAACATTCTCAGTCCTCAGATTTCTTAATTCAATTAGGCCAATAAGTTATGGAAACTCACGTAGAACAAGTAACATTTTAATTCGTGTTGTTTATTTTTTAAGGACACTTATAACAATGAATTATTGGAATGAGTCAGTAAGTCAGTAGCTTTAACTCTCATCATGACACATGATATGAATAAGTAAGCCAATACAAAAATATTGATTTGATTTTTCCTGAATATGTACACTATATATCTTTCTTAGGTCAGGGTATGAAGATAGAATGCTGACTTGCAAGGTACATGTAGTCTTTGCTTAGTGACTGCCAAGTTTAGCAAACATTTGGTGTAATGACAGTTTATAGCTGGCTTGAGACAAGTAGAGTCAGTGGTGAATCTGTCAGTAAAATTACAACTCTCATTGATTTGTGTTTCATTTAATAAATGTAACTGATTTGCTTAACCACAGTGGGGACCATAAGTCTTTCATATCATGTAATGTCTCACTTAATGACCACATTGCTTAGCAACAAACCTAGAGTCTCTAGATTCAAGACTGTTAACATGAACATCATTAGGTAAAACTGAGCTGAACTGAACTGAACAACATTCCTTGTTGGCTAAAATGTGACCATCCTTATCACTGGCAAGAAATGCTGTTGTTGCATGGATATAATTAAAGAGAGTAACCTAGTCTTCTCTTTCTCGATCTTACAAAAATGTATGATGTGAAACTTTTGATTAACTAAAGCTAGGATGGGAAGCAAATTTAGAATCCATAGCCACCTGGTGATAGCTACATTTTCTTTTTTCTCATTTTGCTATTTTTATTGCCTTTTTGACTTATCCCAAAAGGGCATAGGATGATAAATGTACATGTAATGATATGATATGTTAAAATACTTAAAATATTATTTGGTCCCTATCAGCTTGGGGTCTCCAAGTCCACTGATAGAACCATGACTTTTCAGGTCTTTTCAGAAAAATAACAAGGTGGAAGGAGAATCTATCTCCAGGGGTATATATCCTTGAGGATGTGACCTTTCTCCATCATGGTCTATAGCTATAAAGCCCATACTTATCTCTATAGATGTAAACAAGGAAGTGGAATTTTTATTTGGGTTGGACAAGTAGATATTCTGATTTTAAAACTGACTGAGCAGCAGCAATTATTGTGTGTGTGTGTGTGTGTGTGTGTGCATGTTGCCTTGGGCAGAGAAAGCCACATACATTAACCCCCACCCCACCCCTGCAATCCAGTCCTGTCTTACAACTGAAGGATATAAAATCACTTTGGCTTCATCATTCCCTATCACATGTTTGCTCTTTTGCTCATGGGTAAATGAAAATAAATTTAATTTCGTTTCTGGTAGCTTTTGATTCTTCCCATCATGAAAAGCAGGTTAATCTTTTTTTCTTCCCATCTGTAGACAAAATAGACAGTTTGAATTGTATGGATGCTTTAAGTCCTAAGCAATATGGCAGCTATTCCATGTAGAAAATCATCTTGGCAGTTAAATGATGCTTTTAGTAGTAGCAAGAACACAATGTTGGTTATTAATGAATAACTGTTATAGAAGATGCAGGCATATCTTGCAGAGAAGAGGAAATCCAGCATCTACTATATAAGGCAGTATCTCTTAGCCTTGGAACTTTAAAATGTGTGGCTTCAAACTCCTAGGATACACCAGCCAGCATAATGGAAGGGTGAGCTCTTACAATCATACATATGTTCAGTAATTTTCACAGCCAGTCTATACATGTATACTAGTCTGCATCCTTTGATTCTAGCCATAGATGTGTATCTCTTGAATCATGTAAAAACAGTCAGTTTTCTCCCCAAGCAAGTTTTCCTCTCTCTGAAGACTCATGTACATTTCTGGAATGAAGATATTGCTTTCAAGAAACAAACACTGAATTGGTTTTGACTTCTATTAAAATTCAACCTCAAATCTCATGCCATTAAGATATCTAGGAAAAAGGTTTCTGATTCAGTCTTCAGGATGCTGATAAAATACACAATTATCTAGAAATATATACCCAGTTTGTTTCTGCTCAATTGATTTTATTTTCCAGAAGTATTATAGCCGCAAATATCCAGCATGCCTTGGGGCATGTAGTGAAGAGCCAAGGCAGCGCCAAGGTGTGAAGAGATTGGGAACCAAGAAATGAAGTAGGAATGGAAGGATAAGATGAAGAATACCAATAAAAAAGAGTATTTCTAGCTCAGGGTTGAAATGAATGCTTTCTGAGGTTGCTTGTTTTATTGCAGACATTTCATTACTCAACTAGATAACAAATGTGGAGTTTGTTGTGGAGTCATGATGGAGAAACAGAGACAGATAGGAATCATGATGGAAATAAAAAATAACTGGGAGAGAAAAAAAGATAGGAGCCTTAAGAGAACAAATAGAAATATGTAGTGATGTATGGGGAACAGAGAAAGCCATAGGTATTGTGAGCCACACTGGACATCCCACTGGGCTACACCAATTGTGTGGTGAACTATATATTCTGCACTCGTGATGTAGCTATAATTCAAAATATTTTAAATAATATTTTAAAAGTTATCTCACCAAGTGATCTTTCTTCAAAGAAAGCCAAACAAAAATAAAACACTTCTCACTCTTTAATGTAATAGAAGAGTGCATATCATTGTTGTTTTATTGTTATTTCAGTTGCTTGAATCACAGTATTGTATATTGAACGCCAGGGACTAAATGCACTGGCTAGCTGGCTCCCAGCCAGAGTGTATCATGCTGAGCCTGCTAACAACTGTTGAGCATGCAAGTGGTGTATGTGAACCCATTTATCACATCCACTTGGCTGACAAGTAAAATGTTCTTTGAGAGCATAACATTTTTCATTTTACAGATGCCATGCATTATTTTCTCTTATTTACTACATGTCTATACTGTCCAACAGCCAAAGCACTCATAGCAGTTACAAACCAGCATGTGGGAACAATTATTTATGGCTTGAAACATTTGGATGGCACTCCATAACTTAAAGTTTTCTAGGTGGATTGCAATAGGTAAATATTTTTTTTAGAAAACTGTTTAAGAAGAAAATAAAACATAAAGCTGCAACATTAATAACAAGGTAAAATACAGCAGGAAAAAAGACAAAAGGTAAATATTAAAAAGATTGAGGCTACGAAACTTATTTTGAAAGCTACATGAGCAGTGATTCATATGAAGTAGGAATTCTCAAGTTACAAATTTGGTTATTGATTGATTATGTGCTATCAAGTTGGCTTTGAATCTTAGTTACCATATAGATAGATTTTCACCAGGATAATCTGTCCCCAAACTGGTCTTTCAGATCTTCCAGTGATTCACATATCACTGATGTAATTAAGACCTCTCACCTTGCTGGTGGTTATCCTATTCTTGTCATATCTTCCACTCCTGAGCATTAAAAACTTTTTCAGAGAGGTTAAGTCTTTAGACAAGGTGATGGAAATATGATAATGTGAACCTGGTCACTTGAGTTTTGAGTGAGACCTATGGGTAACTTTTGCAATAATTTACTTGTTTGTTTTCTTGTTCAGAAATATATTCTTTCAGTTTTTCTATGATATTTTCTGGAGTCTTTTCCAAAATTAATAAGCATCAATAGTCTTTCTGTTCTGCTTCTTCAAAGTCCAACTTTCATTTCCTTAGAGCATATATCCTCAAACTGCAGCCTGCGGGATGGATACAGCCTGCTAATGCAAAGTATCCAGCCGATGAAGTGGTGGGATTCAGCCCCGCCTGCCACCCTGCCCCTCACCATCGGCCTTATCTTCCAGCGAGCATCTACTCCAGCTGCAGTTCTGGTTAGTTATTTCACTGGTTGGACTGCACTTCTGATCACAATGCTGCCACTGAAGGTAAGGCTGAAGGGTTCAGGGAAGAGCCAGCTGACTGAGGGGTGATGATGCCGGTGCAACCATGTAATCCAGGATCGGTGGGTGAGTAGGGGAGGGGCTGCTGTTGGTTTGAAAAGCAGCTCTGCCATATTGAAAAGCAGCTCTGTTTGCTTAAAAAGCAGCTCTGCTGCTGGCAGAGCAGCCATGTGATCCAGGCCCAGGAGTGGGTTTCTACCGGTTCTACCGGTTTTCTCGAACTGGTTGTTAACTTTCTAAGCAGTTCGGAGAACCGATCGTTAGAAGAGATCTCCTCCCCTGCCCCACTTTACAGGCAGGAACAAGACTAATCTTTATTGCTTTGTTTACAGCAATTGCCTCTCACATTCTTTGCAGTATGCCCAGACATACTGTCTCCATCTCCTGGCAGTTTCTATCACCCCACAGTTTCAGTTTCTATTTCCCCTTTGCAGCAGCTTCGCTGCTCTTAAAGGGGAAAGGTTGTTTAAAGCTTTTTACACTGCTCTGTTGGGAGGAAATACCTCCCACCCTTTGGAGTTCTTTGTAGAAATAATTGAATAATGAAGCAGCTGCCAGAAAGCAGCTTTTAATGACAAGGAACCAAGCAAGGCTTCTTGGCTAGCTAGAAAGATTGACATTCAAATGTGAGTTTACATAGCCTTTCTGAGTTTTGGTCTAAAACTGGTTTTTAGTGAGTTTAATTCTGTACTTGGTAAGATTTATTGATGGGATAATTTTCCCTATTCAGCTTTGTTTGAAAGGAAAAAGGTTAATCTCTGTTCCTGAAAAGAAACTGGATTGAAAAATCTGGCTAGTTCCTGTGTCTATTTGTTCTGATAATGAGCAAGAATTGGCTGCTGATAGTTATTATTGCATTTTAACTATTTTAATTCCTTAAAGTGCTCTGGCACCCTGCCTGATTTGTAACTCCAGTTTGCAGGTCCTTTTAATCTAATGATTGGTATTTAGGGCAGCTTTTTGCAAGCAAAGAAACTCTTTGTATTTTTGTACAGGTAAGCCTTGACTTACAACAGTTCATTCAATGACCAAAGTTATAATGGCACTGAAAAAAGTGACTTATGATCATTTTTCACACTTACAACCGCTGCACCATCCCCATGGTCATGAGAGCCCAGGCAAGGAGAAGCACTCGTTGATGTGAGTGATGTTGAGTTTGCCACACCCACCCAGTCGCATGACTACCTAGCCACACCCACCTCGCCACTCCCACTAAGCCACACTACAGAACCCGTTAAAAAATTTGAAACCCACCCCTGCCCAAGATCATATCAACTGGTGATGATGTTTAGTATGACCTAATATAGCTGGAGGATATCAGGTTGGAGATGGAATTAAAACATTTAAATCGGAGTTCTCCTAAGTGTTCAATATGAACCCCCAAGAGTTAATGGGATCACCCTTTGTTGTTATTATGGTTGGTCACATAGTCTGCCAGATGTTTAGACTGGATTTGGCATTTTTATCCACCTTTTGAGTCCTTCCCAAGGGCTCAAGATAGGCAGATGTTGTTTGATAGTGTTAAAGGCATTGTTGCAGGATGTATGCTGTTCCAAGTAAAAGCTGCTGTTGCAATTGACCAATGGTGATTTTGCCAATAATGTTCAAGTGTGGCTCCTGTTGCTTTGGCATTGTATCCAAGGTGCCTATTACTATTGGTGCTATTTTTGCTTCCTTTTGCCACAGTCATTCTATTTCTATTTGCTGGCCTTTGTATTTTGTGATTTTTCTCCAGTTCTTTCTCTTCAATTTTGCTTTCTCCAGGAACTGCAACTTCCACTGTCCAGATTTTTTTTGTCTTTCTTATTAACATTTGTTAAGTCTATGCTAGGTGGTACAGATTTGTTTGAAGTCCTTTAGCCTTTTCATTTTTGATGAGTTTGACTATTTTGTGATCCCACCAGTTCTGGCTTGCAGACAAATGGCATTTCTTATAGATATTCTGTTGTAGCATGATTGCTACTGTACTTTGTCGTGCTGTGTTTGGAGTCAGTCTGAGCAATCTTCTTGCAGCAGTTTATTCACAGTACTGTTACCTAAAGTAGCATTTATTAAATTGGTAAATGGTTTTCATATAATAAATGTTTGTTTCAGGTTTCAGTGTTGTTTAACCTTAACTCCAGATTGTTGTGATACTGCTGTAACATCTTTTGAAACTTATCAACATCCAACTAATATCCAGTCATACCCAGAACGTATCACGCCCATCCTTTCTCCTACCTTCATGCCCATCATTCCAGCAAATCCTGGATGGCCAGCTGTGCAAGCATTTGGACACTAGAAACGAAGCAATGAATTAAGTTAATAAGGAGAAATCTTGATTGGAGAAAAGCTAATCTTGAATTTATAATTTAATATAATTTAATTAGTATGGATATCCACTCTAGAAGACCCTGGGCAGTTTACAAAAGTCACATAGAGACAACTCCCCTACCTCCAGTAAAACAATTAAGACCCACATAAACATACTTTCAGCACAAAACAGCTAGATGCCCAATGGTACAAACAGTTGAAAAATATGACAACCCCCACCCATATAAATTACAACCACATTAACCCCAGACCTGGAAATTCAGCCAGGTCTTAAGGACTTTCCGGAAGCCCAGGAGAGTGGCCGCATCCATAAAAAGGAACATAAATATCTTACCAGTGGATCTCCACCATGGTGGCCAACTGTTCCCTGAAGTAGATTAGCAAAGTTTAAAATTAGGATAGCTGTGAATATTGTCAAGCACCAAGTTGAACATGAATGAATAAGGCTGGTGGTACAGATCCAAACATGCAGTAAAGGAATTTTTTTTTACAAGATCAAGAGCTATCTTCCACCATCAACAGAAGACCATTTTAAACTCACAGACCGAACCAATGTTGAAAAAAACGTAGGACTTCTTTCCCTATATAATTGGACTTTGACTTTGGAATCTTTTCAGTTCAGGATTGCATTCTCCATTTATACTGGGCTTCTGCGACGTAGAAAAAGCACATTTCTGCCTTTTTGTCTTCATTCAATAAATGGGATCAACCATGAACATGGGCAGCCTTCATACATTTGCCCTTTTACTCAGAATACATGCATTGGATCAACTAGCATCCTTTGAAAATAAGCCAGAATAACATGTATGTAAAATAGGATGGAAAGTGCCCACTTGACAAGCTATGCAAAACTTGGTACATCCCTCATGTTGACTAGAGTAGGATTTGTCCAGCTGTCGGCGCTGGAATTCTGCAAAAAATTAATGGAGTTCCAAGAGAGACTAACAGAGGGGAAATAGCCAAGGTGTCTATAGCAATTAAAGAATGGAAGAAAGACTGGGGCTTGTTAACTGCCATTCAGAAGTCACCTCCTTTTCCAAGGAGCTTTGTGGTCATGACAACTCAATGCTTTGCTTCTGGGTTAAGAGTCCCTGGAATTTTATTTGTATTAAGAGATTCTGCAGCCTGAACTATTTGAAATTTCCTCTGTCAGGCACAAAAGATCAGGTCTACACATGAAGGTCCAATTAAACTGATTTATGGCTGCTTAAGCCTATGGACAGGAATATCCTCAACTAATGGGTAGCACAATTTTGGTGCTAGATAAGGGTAATGGCATTCAAAAGTTCATTTGTGTCTTCATAGAAATTCTAAGTTCATGCCTCTCCTAATTCTGCCTTCAGGTTCTGCTACTCCTTTCCCTACAATACCATACAAATTATATATAGCCGCCTCGAATTCTCCTTGATTGGGGAAGAGAGGTGGGCTATAAATACAATAAATTAAATTAAATTAAATTAAATTAAATTAAATTAATAAATTAAATTAAATTAAATTAATAAATTAAATTAAATGTTAAAAGGTGCTGGGAATGAATTGGGAAGGAGGACTTACTTTAAAACACTTCTTGTTTTCAGTAATAATACTGCAAACTTACCCTCGGCCCTGGAGGTCCTGGGACTCCTGAGGGGCCTCTCCTTCCAGGGTCACCCTAAACAGTGTCACAACAGCATACAAATAAACTGTATATCCAAGTCTCTTAGAAGAAAGGATAATGAAAACTAAATAAACTACATTGGTTACATTAAGCACCAAAATGTTCTAGGATAGAACAAAATTCTGAGGGAACAGAATTTTAAAAAAAGACATGTAAATGACAAGAGAAAAGGAGATTAAACCATTCATACCTTTCATTACTTTTACTTCTCAACTGATGTAGGAAACTGATTACATACAAATGGATTCCTATGTGAAATCCCTTAAATATACACCTTTAATTATGGAAGTGCATACATAAAGATAGGAGAATCAATAATTCTGAAGAAATGGGTATTTCAGAATGTGCAGATTTGAAAGACTTCATTTATTGCAATCCCCAACAAATAAATAGCTCACATCATTTGCACGTGCAGTTATTTGGGAGGAAAAGCTGGACTTAATTGGATTTGCTTTTTAATCTGCATCAGTTGGAATGAGCTGTAAAACCTTTATTATCCATATAAGCAGTCATAGGAATGACTACTTGTACAGTAATTGTAAAGTAATATTCCCAGATGAGACTTCACCACATGAGAGAATGTTAACCAATCTAATCTAGTCTGTATTCAATTGAGTTCCAATTAAGAAGAGCTTTTTCTGTAATCAAGTCGAATATAACAAACATAATAAGAGTGGTATAGGCTTAAAACAAAGGTCTATTTATTCCACAGAAGGCAACAGGCAATGGACTAAAGGTAATGTGTGAGTCTTCCCTTAGACATAGTAATAATATTGGTACATCCTATTGCAGAGATCCTTATCAACAGCAGATTTCCACAATCTGGACCCTCTGGTTGGACCTTCTGGCTACAACTAAACTTCTAAAAATTATCAAGTTTGTATTGACTCGTATTGCCTTTCCCCAAAAATAAGACCCAACTGGAAAATAACCCCTAGCATGATTTTTCAGGATGCTCATAATATAAGACCTACCCCCAAAATAAGCTCCAGTTAAGATAATCAGCCAGACAGGTGCATTTACTATTGTGTTTCCCTGAAAATAAGCCCTAATGCATCCTTTGGAGCAAAAATTAAGACCTGGGTTTATTTTGAGGGGAAATGGGTACATATTTACAATTGGAACAATCCTTCAAAGATAGACGTAAAGGGTAGATACATTTTAGTGTGTTCAAGTATAATAAATATGTCAGCCATTCCTGAGGGATGTCTTTCCTAAAAGCATGGTACAAGCTTTAACAAGCAGGCAAATATTAATCAGTGATTTAATGCAATATGGAACAAAGTACTCACAGGTGGCCCAACTCTTCCCACTTCTCCTGGAAGTCCTCCTACACCAGGAGGACCCTGGATGGGAAAAAAAAGATGGAAACTAATTAAACTTCTCATAACAGGGATTGACAACTTTCTTGTAACCAGGACTTGTGCTGTATTATTATTACTGTTTTTTTAATATCTCAAGGACAGCAAAAGATATCACCTTGGATGGGGTTTTAAAGAGACAAAATATCTGATTTATGTCTTAGTTCAAGATACCTATTCTGCACTCCAAACACCCAAAATTGGGGGGGGGGGATCCCATCCAACATTTGGGAATATTGGATTTTTAAAGTGTGAAATTGGTGTCTTAAACTTTTTTCAAGAGTTAAGCCCTATATCATCTCTTTAAAAGTATCCTCCTCAAACATGCAAAAAGCTTGGACCATCAAAACAATGCTGGGGGTATCCAAGGGCTAACCACCCCTGCTTTGAAAGCTAGCCCATTCCAAGGAATGAATGGTTTTTTTTCTTAAACAGAAGAGTTTAATACACCCCTATTTGAATTAAAGCAGCATTTCTAGCTGGCATGGTCATTGGCGGTGTAAGCTGAGGGTGAAACACACCAGCCTATGACAGACAATCCAAAGCTGGAAATAACACAAACAATATGACCCTCATTTAAAATTGTAATATTTTGTTTGGTTATGCAGTTAATTATGTATGGTTGAATACATTCTGTTTGAGAGTCGATTTGGGTATGCAGAGTGGTCAAAGGCACCATACTAGAAACTGAAAAACCATGATTTTAGTCCTACTTTAAACATGAAACCAGCTAGGTGACTTTGATCCTATCACTTTTTCTCAGTCCTAACAAGGAAGCAATAGCAAATCACTTCTGAAAATGTTGCCAAGAACACTGTGGGGGCTTGTTGAGATGGTTACTGGGTATGTGCAGACTGTTTCAAAGGGCAAAAAAAAAAAAAAACCCCTACTCACAGGAGGTCCAGGAATTCCCTTTCCCTAAAATAGAAAAAACAAAGTTTTTAATTATTATTTGTATATGTTTAGTTTTCAACTCAAACCAACTGTAGATATATTCAGAATGGAAAAGCAAACATCAACATTTTTAGTTTTAAAAGTGGGAGTAACAAATTTAAAATTTACAGTTAAAATTCGAATTCATTATTAAAACTAACAGTGGACTCCTCCCAGACTGGCTCATTGAAAGAGCCAAGTCTTCAAGGCACGGCGAAAGGATCGAAGGTCAGAGGTTTCTAATGGTGTTCCTCCTATATCTCTCCTAAGAGAATATGGCTGTGAAATGACAGTGGCATTCTGATCTGGCATGGGGTAGAGATCTTCAATCATGTATCTCCAGGCTCCAGCACACTGATCACACCTCACAACAAATCGACAGATTACTTGCCCCAGCAATTTCTTGATGTTTAACAGTATGAAGAGAAAGAGAGAGACCACGTAATACCTCACATTGCATTATCAGTTTGCTTTCAGGTTCAGTTCAAAGCTCTGATTATCACCTATAAAGTCCTGCAGAGTTTATTTCTCTCTTTTTTGTATAATTTTATTAAGAATTACAAAAAGAAGATTAAAAACTAACAAGAACTAATATAAAGCCAAGCGAAGAAAGAAAGAAAGAAAGGGAATTGACAAAACTGCGAAAAGAAAAAAATGAATAAGTAATACAGAAAGAAGTAGCTTTCGGTTTCTTTGCAGCAAATATCTGCAAATACCAAATTACCTTCTGCACTATGATCAGAAAAAAGGGATTCTCTCTTTTTTTCCCTATTGTCTTCTTTTTCTAATCATCAAAGCTATAAATCATAAATCTTCTGTTTCATCCAGAAAACCCATAAAAAGTGTCTAGTCAGCCGTCAATGTGGATGTTGTCTCCTCCTCTAATCCAAGAAGTCAGTCCGGCCATCTCTGCAAGTTCCACTGTCTTCACCAATTATTTCTTCATCGTGGGTAGTGCCACAGATGATTTCTCAGGTATTTACAAGACCATCTCTCCTATGTCAAACCTTGAGTATTCCTTGACAGGGGAATGCTGAGCATGAAATGAAGAGGGTGAGTTCTGCTGATCTGAGTTCTTTGTGCCCCTATTAATCAGAACACCTTCCTTCCAGAGCTACAGAACATCCCTAACATCCTAGCCTTTCAAAAGGATTTATACCTCATTTTTCCACTGGAGACTAATGTGATACTACTCTGAGTTAGTTCATGTGGGGAGGAGGATATTTATATTTATATTTATATTTATATTTATATTTATATTTTCTTACTCATAATCTAATCCAATTTGAATTGTGGGAAGTAAGTGGTCCCAAAAATATTGTATTAATAAAGAAAGATAAGAATGCTGCATTTGTGTCAGATTTTATTTATTTATTTTTATTTTTATTAGATTTATACCCCGCCTCACTTCCCCGGTCAGGGGGAACTCCTGTTATTATAACCCAGCCAACACCACAATGTCATGTGGGGAAATTACCTTACTCTCACTCAGTGCTTTTTTTCTGGGGGAACGCACCAGAACGGAGTTCCAGCACCGTTTTTTCCTTAGACTTCTTTTGTATATTAGTATATCTATGGTGCGCATGCGCAATACGACGGGAGTTCCGGTACCTTTTTTTTTTAGTTCTGGTACCTTTTTTTTTAGAATAAAAGCACTGCTCTCACTGTACCTATGCCTTCTTTCACCCATATTGTGCTTTATAAATTGATTTATACAATGCCGTGATGTTCTCATCATTATGGAAAGGCGTGACTTGTAATTTCATCACAAACTAGACTGAGTTGAGTTGCTTAGCAAGCCCGTGCAGTAGAAAAGGAAGATATCAAACTTCAAAAACAATGGTTTTGGTTTTTTTCAACAGAATTACTGGAACAATAGTTCATAGTGTGGGGTATATTTTAAATGCCTCCAACTTACATTTCATCTCCACATGTTTTACTGTTTTCTTTTTCCAGAGATTCTCACATAACACAGTTGTAAAATTCAAGGTGACTTTCCACAATTCAGCTTTCTTAAATTGGCAGATATTGCAAATATTCTGGGCAGTTGTTACCACACAATCTATTGGGAAATCAGCCTTTTTGAGAACTTTCTCATAAGTTCTCTTAGGCCTTTTATCATGCTATAATTCACTTTCCTTGTAGATAATAACACTGCACTATACTCTATTGTAGATAACAACACCTCTAGTGTTCTACTGATATTCCTATCTCCATTTCACAGCAACCTTATGGTTTTTAAGTTTGCCCATTTAATTTAATTTAATTTTAAAAAAGGAAAGAGCCCACAAACAAAAATCCCTAAGGAATGTTCCAATGTCATACAGAACAGCTTTGACTAACAGAGCTAAGATTCATTTTTGGGGTGGTGTCGGTCTTTCTATCCTCTTTACATACTTCATTTATCTCCGTGCAATGTTTAATTTTGACTGCTTCATTGTACTGGCACCTGTTACATAAATGGCTATGATAATAAATAAGTCACAGAAAATGAGGAAATGTGGACTTATCTGTGCACCTGAGAAGAAAAAGATGATAAATTCATAACTATATTCTTAAATGCAAATGGTTGCCATGAGAAAGCTAGAGTGGGAGCAGAAGTATGGTAGGTAGGTGTATTTCTGCAGGTGGAATGTAAAATGTCAAAATATCCATATGATCAAACCTGACCTTTTTCTACACACATCACATGCCTATTTAAAAGATGGATTCAATTGCATAATTGCAGCCACCATCTTAGATTCTCTCTCTCTCTCACACACACACACACACACACACACACACACACACACACACACACCAGCACAGATGCCCCTGCAAGTAGAAGCACTTGTTATTATTTTAACAAAAATCCCACATGAAGAGTAATTTTATTGGCGAGTAATTTTATTCCCCCTAACCCACTCATTCTAACAAAGCCTTTTCCTTTGTAGTTCTCCAGCATTTGTAGTTTTCTTTGAGCATCTTTCAGAGGCAATTTAAGATGTGTCTATTTAATCCAGAATCCTATTCTAGAACTCTTTTAGTGCATTTTAAATATATTTCCAATTAGTGCTTGCTTTACAGTTCCTCTGATTTTATCAACGTGGTAAAATCCCTTTGTTGGATTGAGAAGGGAGGGATGAGGGTTTTACAAAATTCCTGTTTCAAATTCAAATTCAGCACTTTCAGGTGAAGAGATCCTATCATCAAACCTTATTCACAAATAAAAACAGCTTCCTGCTGGAATTTAAGCTCTACTATCAACTCAAAGTTATTTTCTGGTATTAAGTAATACGAAGGCCACAAAGACTAATATCCCCTACCAATTTCAAGACAGGAGACTACTTTTTGAGCTCTTCTATAGATGACCGGAAACCTCCTCCAAGGTTGAAAAATTCATGGTTTTTTTAAATTGATCTATTTTTTTACAGAATAGTTAACAAAATACATTTCATAATACCAGTTGTTAAAAAAAAGATACCATGTAAAAAATCAATGACTTACAGGAAGTCCACGGCCTCCAGGCAAACCCACTTCGCCCTAAAAATCATAAACATTTTACAAGAGTTCAAATATTTAAAACATTTATACAGGTTCTTGTTTGTTTGTGTTACTTTTTGTTTAGAGACAAGGCAGAGTACAAGAATTGAGGAGGTGGTGAGTTCTAGACCTGCTTTAGGCATGAAAACCCAGGTGAGTGATTTTGGACAGATCATCTCTTTCAGCCCAAGTCACCTCACAGGGTTGTGGTTGTAGGGAAAATAGGAAATAGGAGACAGGAGAATTAGATATGTTTAATATTGAGTTGTTATTATGGTTCATCATACAGTCATACAGTCAGCCAGATGTTTAGACTGGATTTGGCATTTCTATCCACCTATTGAGATTATTATTATTATTATTATTATTATTATTATTATTATTATTATTATTAAGCAACTGGCAAGCACCTCCCATCCTATAATTAAATAAAAGAGTCTAGAGATTGAAAAATGGGAATGAAATCTAATGAAAGAGTTTAATCTTACCTTTTGTCCTTTTGAACCGGCTGAACCTGGTGATCCATCAGGACCTGTCAATCCCTTTTGAAATAAAATATTAACTTTTAGTGCAGTCAATGACTAAAACGACTGAAAAGGGAATGTTAATGACCTGCTAGATAAGCAATTTTTCTCTATATATGCACAAGCACACACATACATAAAGAATAGAATTCGAGACTTTTTAGCTTCCAATGAAAGCGTTTCTTCAGAAGATTTCAGGATTCAGATGCAGCACCTTACATCCAATTTAAAGAGACTGTGTGAAAGGCCCCCAATAATAAAAATTTCATCCAGAAACTAGAGATCTGTTCCCAGTCTCGCATTCAACTCAGTAAGCAAATGCCTAAAATTTTGAGTTGGACCTGGCATTACTTTTTGGCTCAGAAAACATGAGAAGAAGAAGAAGGAATACGATCCAAAGTTTGAGAATGATGTTTTATTGGGGACAGTGCATTTTATATCTGTCTGCTCGGCTTACGGTGAAGCCAAGATGAATCAGGAGACTTCTGCTTCAAATCCCATTCTAGGCCTTTGTACAACTGTAAAGCTAAATATTTTGGAAAGTAAATGTATAATGTATTTTTCATATACATTTTTATTTTTAGTAAGAAAGAAAGAGGTTGTTTTTAGGAAGAAAGAAAGAGATTTCTGTTCACTGATTTTATCACAAGATATGACAATAACGAGAGTTGCTGACCGCTTTAATGCTAGGAATAATCCAGAAAATTACAAAGAAAATCAAATGTGGTAACTCAAGACCCAACTTGCTAGTTATATTTTGGGATCCACTATGACTTCTAGGCATTCATCTAATGCTTTGCATAAATTGGAATATATACTACAAGCATGAGCGTAGATCAGTGAAATATATTTTCCTTCCTTCTCCCTCAGAGATGCCCGGTACAGTTATCAATTATTAGACAAAACGCCAGGAGGTGAACTACTTGTTTAGAGGCAGGTTCTTTTTCTCTGATTTTCTACTAGGAAATATTTGCTAGGAATTCCATCATTGCCAAAGGGTATATAGGAGAGTAGGACAAACTGGACAGTAGCACTATGAGCTTAGCTTAGTGGTACAGCAGACCATGGTTTGCGAAAGGACTCCAAACAAGTCACCAGGGTTTTCTGCTTCCCACACCAACAAAGTTTTGAGTGACATGGGGAGTTCTGCTGTTCTCTCAGCCAGGCTGAGAGTTTTAGAGATGCAGAAAAATTCAAGTCCCAGCCAACGCACTGGTCATCCTGAGCCAGTGATGGGATTCACATTTTTTACTACCATTTCTGTGGGTGTAGCTTGGTGGGAGTGGCTATGTGGACTGGGTGGGCCGCTGCACCCGTCGCGCCCCATTTTTTGCCTAGAAAGCCACCCTGAAACCTACTGGCAGCCAAATAGAGGCACGTGGAGACTCCTGGAAGAGACAGGGTGGGGAGGGGAGGGGCCAATCAAAGGTGGTATTTGCCGGTTCTCCGAACCAATCAAAATTATCGCTACCGGTTTTCCCGATCCTGTCAGAACTGGCTGAATACCACCTCTGATCCTGACAGATCACAGGAAAGCCACCTTAACAGGAAGCTGGTGGAGCTGGTTCCCTTCAGGAGGACCAGATGGTGTGTGTGTGAGGTGGGGAGGGGAAGCTGGTGCCAGAAGTGGCTCATTCCGATCTCCTAATTTTACTCCTGAGATAGAAAAGAGTATCCAGCCTTTTAGAGTTCAACAGAAAGAGATAGTAGGGGTCGTTTTTCTTCCTGTTGACTTTTATCCTTTTTACTCAGAAGTTAATGCCCCCTGACTCAGAAACAAATTGCGTCAATTTAAGCAGCTTTTGGAAACCTGCTCTTTAAGCCTTTAGCTCTCCGCCTGCTTGTTAAAGAGATACAGCAGTGCATGAAATTCATTTCATTCATACTTACCAGGACAAGCACGTATCCCCCTACTGTGCATGGATAAACATTTTCGAAGGGCAGATGTTCACCTGGGATTATCAAGTGAAATCCCCAGGTGATTTGGGAAAGTTGAAGGGCATGAAGGCGCCTTTGAACTCATTTGTTTCATGCCGTATGCAGGAGATATATGTAAAATCTGGCTCTCTGAAAGGTTATTAAATTGTGTCTGTGTTTGGAATGCAATTCAGATATGGTATGGAATGGATGGATATGTGCTTTTGTTCTCTGCCCACTATTTTTTAAAGCTAATTATATGAAACCAGGAACATATTTTGTAACATGGAACATTAAATGATTGGAGTTCTCTTTTCAAACAGAAACAAGTCTTTGCTAAGTTAAATAATAAATAAATATTTATCTATTGCAAGAGACCAATACAAGAAATCCTCAACTTACCACCACAATTGAGCCCAAATTTTCTGTTGCTCAGTGAGACACTTGTTAAATGAATTTTGCCCATTTTATGATCTTTCTTGCTTTTACTTAATAGTTGTTAAGTGAATCACTGCAGTTGTTAAATTAGTAAAGTTAAATTTAGATCCAGGAAGCTACAGGCCGATCAGCCTAACACCAATACCTGTGAAGATACTGGAAAAAATAATCAAAGAATGGATCTGTGAACATCTAGAAACAAATAAAGTTATAACTAGAAGTTATAACAGGTTTGTTAAAAACAGATCATGCCAAACCAATCTTATTTTGTTGTTTGTCAAAGTAACTAATTAGTAGACCAGCAAAATGCAGTGGAAATAATATACTGAGACTTCAGCAAGGCTTTCAATAAAGTAGATCACAACCTACGTCTTGGTAAACTAGAAAAATGTGGGATAAACAGCATCACCACCAGATGGATTTGTAACTAGCTGACAAATTGTACTCAATAGGTAGTCCTTAATGGTGCTACATCTACATGGAAGGAGTTAAGCAGTGGGGTACCACAAGGGTCTAGGACTTTTCAGCTCCTACCCTTGGCTTCTTCACCAAGGTTCCACCTCCATGCATTCATCTCTAGCTTTTCTCCTTGGCTGGCACATCCTTAGCTGTTCTTCCTGGCCAGTGGGCCACAGCCCCTCCATCCCAGGCCCTTCAGCAAAACCCTGTTTGTCCCGGGCCTTTGATCTCAAATTCTCAATCTGGTCCACAGTGATTGACATCTATTGTTGGAGAATGGATTGAGTAAGATGCATCAAAACTCACTTTAACAACCTATTGCTTAGCAACCAAAATTTTGGGCTCAATTGTTGTCATAAGTCAAGGACTATCTCTGCCTTCCTCTGCATGGCAGCCTTGCTTAGTAAACTCCTCCATCCAGTTTTGGTCAACACATTACAAAAAAGATGTTGAGAGTTTGAAAAAAATGCAAAGAAGAGCAACTAAGATGATTAAAGGCCTAGAGACAAAAACATATGAAGAATGGTTGTAGGAATTGGGTATGATCGGACTAGAGAAAAGAAGGAATGGGGTGACATGACAGCAGTATTCCAGTATTTGAGGGAATGTCACAAAGAAGAGGGGATTAACTTATTTTCAAAGCACCAGAAGGCAGGACAAGAAACAATGGATGGAACCTAATCAAGGAGAGATGCAACCTGGAATTAAGGAGAAACTTCCTAACACTGAGGACCAGTGGGACAGTTTGCCTTCAGAAGTTGTAGGTGCTTCATTATTAGAAGTTTTTAGGAAAAGACTTGACAGCCACTTGTCTGAAACAGTATAGGGTCTCCTGCTTGAGCAGGAGGGTTGGACTACAAGACCTCCAAAGTGATTCTAATTCTAGTAACATGGTTGTTAAGTAAATTTGCCTAGCTCAATGACTGTATCATATGACCCCAGGACACTGCAACCGTAATAAATATGAGTCAATTGCCAAGTGTCTGAATTTTGGTCACATGACCATGCTGCAACAGTCATAAGTATGAGAAACTGTCATAAGTCATTTTTTTTCAATGCAGTAGTAACTTGGTCACTAAACAAACCATTGTAAGTCAAGGACTACCTACTGCATGTTCTTCCTCAAAATAAGCAGCTGTCACAAAAAGCTTGGGTGGAACAAGTTTCTCTTAGTGGCAACTCTGATGGGACAAATTTGGAATGTTGCTTTCTTACTTAGCAGACTTTCCAAATAGATTGCCGAAGGGGAAATATCAGATGGAGAATATCATTTATTACAGTCATTGTCAAACTGGGTCGTCCACATTAATCACTCTTACATTTACATGCTCCAAACATAGACTATACAAAACAAGGACATAATTTTCTCAACACATGTACATTAAGTCAGTGGAGCATATACTAGTTGAAGGTAATTTGAATTAAATTTGAGGCCTTGTTGGATCATAACACTCTGTCACCAATATTATATTGTCAACTTTCTAATACATATCTAGATTAGATTGCCTGAATTTAATTTAGTTGATATTTGACATTCTATTAAACCTTTACCAAAAGAATATGCTTTTAAATTCTCTATACACAAGCATGGGAGTCCATGTCTTACATTATGACATGTAAATGACAAATTGTGCATTGTGATAGCATAATGCAACCTCTATTGATAATATCACATTCCACTATGTAACAATTAAGTTGCATTGTGACATTACAATATACGTTTTGCTATTTATGCCCCATCCCATAGATATCTATGCACACAGAAATGCTTTTGACTACATTATTTTATGACTGCCTATTCTTTGATGGCTAAAGTTAAAGCAAGCTATAGATTGTACTATAATTTCAGATCACAGCCTTGAAAAATTTGAATGAGAAAATTACATACTGTACATTTTTTAAGTAGTCTTTAGCATCTTTGGGTAACTGCTAGGTATGCATTTTATAAGTATTTATATTTGGTATAAATATATATATATGTATGTATATATATATTACGGTATATAAGGATTTATGTTTAATATAAATAATATAAATATAACAACAGTTATATAAACTGCTAAATAAGACTGTTATATTTATATAAAACTAGCTGATTGCCCGGCCTTGCTCAGGTTTGGTTTTTTTTTTAAAGAAGAAGTATATTTATGCCGGATCATTTGCAGGCCTACTGAAGCCCCGACCGCCCCCTCCCACATGTCGCAGGCGACCTTACTTGTCGGGGCGGGCTTCTCTGTTTGAGCACCATCTGAAAATGTGGCGCCTCAGTTTGAATATGGAGCCTCAGTTTGAATATGGAGCCTCAGTTTGAAAACTGCACTTGCTCAGTAGAGGGAGGGAAAACTGCAAATGCTCAGTAAAGGGTTGCTCCCTGTTTGTTAAGAGTATCCTCTTTGCCCCCTTTTTGGGGGAGCAAAAAGGCCCCCTACCCTTTGGTGACCCCAACGGTGCTGATCTTACTACACTTAGCTATCTATCTGCCAAGTATGAGCTATATTGGTGCAGGACTGAAAATCTGTATAGAGCACATACAAACACACATTCCCACCCCACTTCTCTTTTATAGATATATAATAAGATATATAACCCATTAGACCAGAAATTCAAAGAAATATGATCACTGTGCATTCTATTCATTGCTAAACTGACATAGATTTTTGCTTTATTAAATATAAATTTAACTCACTTCATACTTCTAAAACAGAATTTCATTGCATAGAAAATAGCAAGGAAATTGGGAAAAGGAAGAAAAATCTATTGAGATTTTTCTTAATTACTGGTTTCTAACAATTTAATCAAGTCATATTGTACTATCCATGATGTTTAGGACATAAATAGGAATGTTCTACAAATTCCAGACTCATTAATCAACAATTATTGAATGTGATTCTAAACAGAATAACAAACTTTATGAATAGAATATGAGATTCTTTGTTTAATAAAAGTTGGCTTTACCAAATCTACCACAGGATTAGATTTACTTCAATCACTGGTAATTATTAATAGTATTGTTTCTTGATTCAAATCATTTCAAGGAAACACATCAAGCAGATCTCTTTGTTCTTTTCTTATTAATTTAGCTATATAAGTCCTATTATGCATAACTAGAAATTCTGAAAATTTTTTAAAAAATTACATACTGATGATTTTTGATAGTCTGTCAGGATAGTCTGCAAATCAGATCTGATGCTGTTGGCTCACAACAACATAGAAAACATACATTACTTTGCTCACATAAATACTTTTGCCAGCTTTTTTCAGCTGGTAAATTTGAACTTACCCACTGCTTTGATGTAGTTGGAAGAAGATGTAGGAAGATGGAATTGAATTCCCTTAATATAAATGTGATTAAAATGAATGTAACTCTAAGGATGATTTAATTTTTCAGGAGCTTTCCTATATTTATTCTATCACATCATTATTTTAAGAAATGGACAGGGTACTGAATGCATTTCTTTGCAAGGACATCCCGTGAAATTTTCATTGTATAAATTACAATTACCCATTTAAAGAGTGGATTTAATTTCTCACATGTTCAGGTTTGTCATTAAGCAATTATACTAGTTTTAGTCATATCAAGAACTCACTTCTTTCAATTTAACAAAATGATTATCTGACCTCACTGAAGTACTGGGAATCCTGTTTGCAGGAAGGTAAATGTCACCCCTGAAATAGTGTGGCAACACTTCTTAGAAAAGTATTGAATCAGAAATGTAATTCTGACCCATGTACCCATGAAAAGTTTACATCATAAAATAATCCCAGTTTTAAAATGCTACCTGTATCTGTGTGTAGGTGTATAAACTGGGCCTGTCATAATGCTTTTACGGCACAGGGACTCAGTTCTCTGGAAGCAAAGAATTTTTAAAATTGAGCTTGATTTATTACCAAGTGCTTCCTGGAAGTATTTTCAGCTTAAGCATATGATGTCTGGTTTCTTTGATCCAGCTTCAACTGCTTCTTCTGAAGTGCATTCATTTATTTATTTGTACTAGCATCTTCCACAAAGATCTACGGCACTGTTTCACAATGTTTAGATGTTTTAGACAGGGGTGTCCAACTAAAGAGCCGCAGGCCAGATCTGGCCCGTGGAAACAGTGAACGGACCGGCCCACGGTGCCTCTGACAGTAAAAACGGAGCTCGGCAGGGCACCCATGGTCTTCACGAGCTCTGTTTTCACTGGCAGAGAGTTGCAGGGGTCCATCGCGACCAGAAACAGAGCTTGGGAGCTTGTTTTGGCTGGAAGAGCGCTCAGGCCACCACAAGTGCCCCCAACACAAGTGACATTGAGGTGGCCACGCCCACCCTGGCCCTGCAAGGTCAAATATAAACCTGATGCAGCCCTCGGTGAAATCGAGTTTAACACCCCTGTTTTAGAGGAACTATCTGTGACTTTAAAGTCAGTAATCTGGCTTTAGAGGGATATGATGATAGATGATATAATTGCTATTAGTCATTTATATGATCATAGGAATAGTGAATTTCAATGTTCTGTACTGAAAAGCCAGTGACGAATTGCATTAAAAACAATTTGACATGAATTTTGCATGAAGATAAAATGACTTTATGAACTCGCCCCCACCCCGCCCCGCTGATAGAGATGGTTTGGTTTTGTCCTGTGATTCTTGCATTTGAGCTGACATCAACAGGACTGTCAATGTTTTCGGGATCAGTCTCTGGAAGATATATCTGTATGGGTTGTTGTTGTGGTTGTTGTTATATCCCTATTATTTGTAGGTATCATAATTTGTGAATTTTCCAAGTATATGGAGTGGTTGCAGCATTTTTTAACATATGAAAGAGAAATTAATTTGCAGCAATGTATTTTTGGTGAGTGTGTGTGTGTGTGTGTGTGTGTGTGTGTTAATGTTTGAATTAGTCTTTTTTGATAATGGGGCAAGGAGGAAGATTTTTCACCAATTTGGTCAAAGTTTTTGAAATGTTCTATTTATAACAAGTAATTATGTACTTGTTTGCAATAAAATCTATAAAAATATATTGGGAGGTTTTTGAGCAAACACGGATAGATTCAAACATGCTTATCTATGGAGGAAATAGGCACCACTGTGTAAATTGTATGTAAGTAAACAAGATTTTGATAAGACCATTGAGTCCAGTGCCTAGAATACACTTCTCCTACCTGATACACTCCATAGGATCTCAGATTGTCACTCAGCAAAGGCAAAAGGCATCAGGACAGTGGATGAACTAGAATTACTTAGCTGTATCTATAACAATGGCTCATTCCCTGGTGCTGATTCTTTCTAAATCCCTAACAGCATAGGGCACACAACTTAAGGAAAGCATCCATGAAGAGCATGGATTTCTGGAGTCCTGCTCTAAGTCATGTGACCAGGAAGAAGAGTTTGGAATGGGGCAGTTGACAATTGGTGAAATATTATGAGGGTTTCCCGCCCCCATAACATTACTAATTCCTCTCACTGTATTAAATTTTGTTCCATTAAGTTCAGTTTTCAGAAGATGACTGTGCTGATGAACAGAGTCCTGACCTCCTAGACCCGTGATGGCGAACCTATGGCACGCAGAACCCTCTCTCTGGGCATGGAGCCATAACTTCAGATCAGCTCTACTTTGCATGCTCATGCACACCTCCCACCAGCCAGCTGGTCTTTGGGTCTCTGCCGCACATGCGCAGGGGTGGGGCACACATGCAAGGTCATGCATGCATGCATGATGGATGGGACACACACTTGGGGTTATGCATGCATGCGTGGGGTCAAAGCGTGCACGGGGGTTGTGTGCAAATGTACTGGGGGTTAGGGGTGGGGTGCATGCACAGGGAATGCGGGGCAAGGTGCATGTGCAGGGTGCACATATGTTGCATTTTGGGGACACATGCATGCTTTGGGCACTTGGTGACGAAAAGGTTAGCCATCACTGTCCTAGACATTTTTTTTTAAGTATTCCCTTGGATTGGAAACAACAAAAACATAGGCCAATGAATACTCAAAATGGAAGTCAAGAACCAGTGAGTAAAACCTTTATAGTGAGAGATCCAAATTTGGGGAAAGAAAAAAAAGAGATGAATTCCCTGATTATTGAGCAGTGGAACAGACTACCTTTTGAAATATATATAGTCCAGCACTGAAGGTTTTCAAGAAAAAGATTTCCATTATTCTGGGATAGTATGAAGACTGGTGCACTTGACAGAGCATTGGATTTGATGAACACCCCAAATCCATTACAAACCTATGATTCTATAATGTTATGATCGTCTGCCTGAATTTAAGGGAATTGTGAAAGAAAGAACTCCCAGTTTGAGGGAGTGCAGCTTGCCACTTTCACACCCAGTATAGGTTCGAAATTAAAAAAAAAAAACTTTTAAGCACATGGAAACAGCTTAAAATGACAGCATAAAGATTTATACTCACATCAGGTCCTGGCACTCCTGGTAATCCAGGGACACCTGGTTTTCCAGCATCGCCATCAGGACCCTATAGGAGTGAATTGCATATCAGTGAAGTCAGTTAGCAAATAAAAAAAGATCTTTTAAAAAAGAGATGTTTTAAAAATGCTACCTGTTCTCAGTTACTTACTGGACGGCCTGGGAGGCCGTTAGGGCCTCTGTCTCCCTAATGGGATAAAAGGAAGTAACAGTCAAGTGAAATTCATGTTCACATAGTAGCATTTATAATTCTGTCTGAAAATTGTATATGTATTATATAGATATTAGAAATGTCCCTGTACATAGCACTAGCACTTAGACTTATATACCACTCCATAGTGCTTTACAGCCCCCTCTAAGCAATTTATAGAGTCAGCCTATTGTCCCCAAATGATCTGGGTCTTTATTTTACAGACCTTGGAAGGATGGAAAGCTAATTCAAACCTTGAGCCGATCAGAACTGAACTATTAGCAGTTGGCAGTATATTAGCCTGCAGTACTGCATTCTAACCACTGCGCCACCATGTGCACATGCACCACATGCACATTACATGGAGAAATTCTTATGGCTAGTAGATAAAATTGCTATGGAGCTAATAATGTGGAATTTGCAGATTATAAATACTAATCTTGTAGAATCACTAATGCAAATTACAGATTAAATGATGGACCTTTAGAATAACTAATGCAAATTACAGATTAAATGATGGACCTGATCCAGCTGCATAAAATAATTTGTTCTAGTTCATACCACCAGTTTTGGGACTAAAGACCTCCTAAGTTTCCAGGCCAATGAGCACAACATTTTTAATGCTAGTTAACAAGTCATGACGGAGATGTGCGAGAGTGTGTTGCATGCTAAATACATCCAGAGACACAGCAGTGTCATTGTACTCTACTGGAGGAGGAATTTCTTGAATGCTCCCTGTCACCACACAGCACAAGCTATACTTACATCTATACCATCAATGCCAGGAACACCTGGGGGGCCAGGGGGGCCAGGGGGGCCTTGTGGTCCTGGAGGGCCTCTCTGGCAAGGAATAAAAAGAACTGTTTAAATAGGAAGAGGAAACAACTCAAACCATTCTATAAAAGGGGGAAGGAGCAATTGAGAACCACAAACAAGATATTCTGACTAACCTAATCAAATTCAGTTTGCTTGATTAGGTAATATGTTCCTGTTTATTTATTTATTTATTTGTTTTTATTTATACCCCGCCTCATTTCAAGGGTCAGGGGAACTCGAGGCTAACAACAGTAAAAACAATAAATACAATGTAAAAACCTAAACAACACTCAATCAACAATCAGTCAGTGTTTCAGGAGGAGAAGGTTGGTCAATTCCAGGCCCACCGAAAAAGCCAGGTCTTTCTGTTC
>JANHGC010003275.1:13343-23529 GCA_027560395.1 Boaedon fuliginosus | reverse complement strand
CACCAAAGACAAATTCCTTGTGTGTCCAATCACACTTGGCCAATAAAGAATTCTATTCTATTCTATTCTATTCTATTAATCAGCTTTACAGATAGATCTTTTCTCATTATTTATATTTTCATGAATACATATAGCTGTACTTCATTTAACAGAACTTAATTAATTATGGTAGAGATATGAATGCTTGAATTCTTTTAAAATGGAGTTACAAATGCTGAATTATAAAGAATGTATCCTTTCTTTATTTTTGCCTGTTTAAGAAAAAGGGGCAGATAAAGGTTAATGTTGGTGAAAAAAAGTAATAATCAGGTAACAATCTGTATCTTGATGTTTGTATTCTACTATGTCAGAGAGCTACAGAAAGCATTAATGCTCTGGGGGGAAATATTAAGAATAAACATTTTGTCACAGAAAATGTCTAATCCATCTTTTACCAAAGCTAAAATATTACCAGCAGTTTCTAATTCTGATCTTTGGTTTTTATCATTAAATCATTTTCCTAGACTTCGAAATCCTGAAAGTTTCCTATATTGAGATAGCAGTTCTATTTTGTTTCCTACACGGTCTACTGGGAAAGCTGTAACTAAGTGATACAGTCACACGCAGTCACATTTTATGAGCACACCTTTTAGCAACAGAATTTCCTGTCCCAATTGCCATGGTAACTTGAAGATTAGCTGTAGTTGAATTTTGCACAAATATCATAGCCTATCATTTCCTGAAGAGTGTCTTGGCGGGGGAAGAAATGGATAGTTGCGCTTTCCTTCTACTTAAAATATTAGATGGCTTCCAACATGAAACCTGAAGATTTATTCATTTATTTATTTTATCAAATGTATAAGACTGTCTATCTTGCACAAGATGACTCTGGGAAGTGTAGAATAAAAGCAATGATGTACACCATATTATTGAACCAATTAAGCAATACAACTAATTATTAAAACCAAATTACAAGAAGATTAAAAAATAATGTTATGCACAATGGAGCCACTGTGTGGGATCCCTGTTATTGGAGGATCCTCAGGCCTGATTAAAAAAACATACCTTGAAAACTTTCTCACAGGCCCAGGGGGTTGGGACTAACATCCTTCTCAGTGTGGCAAAAAAAGGCTTGTCTCTTAGCTTCCCTCAGATGGAATTCTTTGGCAGATGGGACCTATAATATGCCTCTCTTGCTGGATCCGATGGGCTATAATTTCATATATAGCAGGAAGGTCCTCTTTCCTTTATTTTATCCTATGATATTTGAATATTCTTCAAAAGAGGTTTGATGCCACAAAAAATCATTTTAATTCTTTGCTGCCATCTCCTTCAACTGATGAAAAGAATTTTTAAAATGTCGAGATAATTCTATCATATATTTATAATTAGTTTAATCTCTTCATAAGAGCACAGCTTTTTTTTTCCACTGGAGTAGAAGGATTTGAAAGAGGCATCAAGCTGAATTGATAGACTGCTTGAGATTCAATAGGATCTGGTCAGCATCCAGATTCATCCATCCCCTTTCTCATTTTGTAGTTGGGGGGGAAATCCTGTCAAGAAAACTGCAGGGATCTGTTCAGGCTGTCACAAAGGGTCTATGACTCTACGCTGACCTGAATGGATTAAAACAGAAGATGGAGATGGAGATACGGCCTAATGCTTGGCAATGTCTCAACCGTTTCTGTAATTCTAAGGAATGTATGAATGGATACAAAGATGACTATTGAAGTTGGATATTTTAATATATATTTTTTAAAAAAGTTCAGAACGAAAAAGCTACAGTACTATAAGGTTAATGTATCTTGTTTTGTGCCCTGAAGGTAATTAGACTCTGCCTCTAATGCCATTCGGAGGAGGGTAGACTTAATAGAGAAAGCCATGACATAAAAATAGTCCACAATCAAGAATCTCATAGCTGAATTTAAAACAATGTGAGGACAAAGTTTCCCCAGCAATAATTATTTTCTTTTTCTTTTCTTTCCCACTTTAAAAACTAGCCGTTTTTCCACAGTAGATCAAATTAATTGGATTTGTGACTGATATTACTGAAGTAGTGGAAAACCTTCATAAATTTTAGCATTCCCTTTCGGATTTTATAACCAGTTATACATGTTCAATGGCTTCAACATATTCATAGATTCTTTTTTATTGCTGTTATGCACTTTATGAGTCACATCAGCCTTTTGAACTAGTGTAATTTGCTTATAATAAAGCCACGGTTTCACCCTTCTATCTATTCCAGAGACATTGCACAAATAGACTTGTTTAAACAAGAACAACAACATCCAATTCTGGTAATCAAAAATATGACCCTTCTTTTAGTGTAGGGCATTTCTTTGTAGAACAATTTTCATCCCCTTCTCTCTCCTTAACTATTTGGAAGCCAGTCTCCAAACGCCTTCACTGCTGCTGAGGCTAGCCTGAGGCCAGCAGTAGTCAGTCAATGCTCCCACCAAGTAACCATTAAGGGAAATAAAAAAAACCAGGACTCACACAGTCTATGGACCCCTGAGTCATAGTTCCTGATGTAATAGAAAACTCACTTCTCTCCAAATAGATGAAAACTAAAATAAAATGTTAGCAGACACCACATACAGCATTTTTAGCTGGCTGGGGGAAACCCACTTTCTATAAAGTCTTTTATATCTTCTGTTTTTTATTAAGATGCTGGAAGGAAAACATAGCATTATTTTTGTAGGCAAGTTCAATTCATAATAGTTTCAATCATGGTGGCAATTTAGAGCCACTGTATCTGTGTGTATTGAAGGAAGTAATTGCTGGCTTCAGCCTAGAGCCTGGGAAGTGAAACAACTGTTCAGTGAACATTGCTTACATAAGGAGGGAAAATCAAGTTGGACAGGTTTGGATATATTCGTTTGTTTTTCAAGCAAGGGCTGTGAAACTGACTAGAAGGATTAAGATTAGGTTTGCTATTAATGCTTGCCTATACAACCACCAAAAAACTAAGTTTGTTTATTTTTTTAACGGAGACATGAAACTGACTAAACTCTGACTAGAACCATTAAGATCCAGTTGGCTCAGAGGTGGGTTTCTACCAGTTTGGCTCAGTTCAAGCGACTCGTTTGTTAAGGTCGGGCCAGTTGTAGCGAACCGGTTCGGTCAGTTTTTGAAAAAAAAGAATAATAATAATTTTTGGGCCAGTTTTGCTGCAAACAGAGTGAATAAAGGTAGCTATAGCATGTGGGCAGGTGGGAGGGTCCAAAAATGTCCCCCCCCCAAAAAAAAATATTTTTTAATTATTATTATTTTTTTACAAAAATTGCCCAAACTGGTTGTTACACCAGCTGAAACCCATCCCTGAGTTGGCTGATAGCATTTATTCTTTCCACAGGATAATTAGATACTGATCAAGGTTTTGTTTACACCTAGAAGCTGGTAGGCAGTGTGATACAAGACTAAAGCTGATCCAGAAACTGACTGTTCACAAGGCTTCATTTTGTAAAACGAACACACAAACACACAAAGCCAACTTTGCTCTAATTTCAGATGAACTGGCAAGGAAACAGAGAAACGTCAATTCAGCCTTCAATTCAGCCAACAAGCTGACCCAGAGATGCACTGGAAACAGCAGAAACAGGATGTGCAATGAGATCTTTCATCCGTTATCAAGAATACACATTATTCAAATTGAGAAAAAATAAAATGGTTTAAAATGTTCCACGATTGGATAATGAAAGGCTGAAGACCTTGCTTTAATAAACATTACTCTATTGGAAAGTTAAAAAATTTCTTCTAGTGATTATGCCCTTTATAAGATACAAAGGTTCCAAGTTACTGCTATGGTACACATACTTAACTGGGAGTAATTCCTATTTGCACACAACAGGAGGCCTTAATTTGAATCAAAATGCATAGTATCGCACTGTAGTTCTTTTAAAGTTATGAAGCCAACTGCATTTCCGAAGGGACAATTCTAGAAATGCTTTATGTCTAGTCATTTCTAATCTCCATAATAACATGAAATAGTTATGCTGGTTCTCCTCTCGCTCTCTACTGAATACAGAGATGTGAAATGGACTGTTATAATCTATTGAGGGGCATCTATAGAGGGGCCATAACTACCTCCTTATGTGTGTCTTGATATAGTATTTTGACCATGCCGTTGTGCCTACCATTTTGGCCCCTTGCCTCAACTACAGATACCCTGAACAGTCCAAAGAATATGAATGAATTCTTACTCCAATCGATCAGATACGCTTCATGGCCTACTACCTTCATGGAAATAGAAATCATTACACACTGTTACAAATAAATTCACCAAAGAACAAAGATAAATAGAAAACAGTAAAAAGCCAAAGCATGTGCACTTAATTTGCATGCTAATAAGAAATGCTTAAGATTTTGCAAACCAGACGTTAACAGATTTATATAAATCAAATAAATAAATGAAATAAGTAAATAAACAAATACTGTAAAAAGAACAAGCTGGTTTCAGAAGATGCAATGGCTGTAATGCAGATCGCATTGTAAACTTCCAGTGGGTATCGGAGAAGGCAAGAGACTTACAAAAATATATTTAATATTGTTGTATTAATTACACTATGGATTCTGATTCTATAAATCACAATACATTGTGAATCACTCTTAAAAATGGATGTACTAGAGCAACTTACCTACATTCTGAACAATTTGTATACTGTCTAGAATGGGAAAGTTAGAATGGAAAAAAGAGAGTCAAAGCTGAATAACATCTTTCTATCTAACTTGTATGCAGAACATATCATGAGAAAGTCTGAATTAGAAGAAAGAGAAACTGAAATTAAAATTGCAGGAAGAAATATGAAGAACGTCCGCTATGCTGTAATCTCTTGGTGAAGGTGAAAAAATTAAAAATGCTGATTTGAGGGTGAATATTAAAAATCCAAGATTACCTCAAATGGAAATTAAGCAATATTAACCCACTACAAATAGATGAAGATAAACAGTAGCAGACTTTATCTTCTTGTGTTAAAAACAACTATGATAACTGTAATTATTTCATGTTAAAAATATGCTCTTTGGGTGAAAGAAAAATCAAATAGTAAATCTAGACAAAATATTAAACAGCAGAGACATATCTACAACAAAGATACTTATTGTGAAGGCCATGTACTTCCAGTTGTTACAAATGTCTGTGAAAGCCAAACTATCAAAAGGATTGAAAGAGGAAAAATTAACGCTTTTGAACTATAGTGCTGGAGAATATAATTGAGAGTCTCTTGGACTATAGCAACAACAAATAATTTGCTATTACGAGTAGATTAAAGTGAGACCAAACAGTTACTGGAAGCATTAATGATGAAGTTAAAGCTTAAATGTTTCAGACAATTAACACAGAACCAAACATTTTTCATTAAGACTGTGACGCTTAGAAAAACCAAAGACTAATAAAAAACCAGTTGGCAGAAGATAAGTTAGCTAGTCACTACCACTATTATCATTAAAAAAAGCTTATAAAAACCCAGAGAAGTTGTTACTGACAGATTATTCTGTGAATTAGGTCACAAGAACCAGAAGTGGCTTGATGGTTAAAAAGCAGGTCATTCATAAAAATCAAGGTACAGTATTTGTACATGTCAGCTTGTGAATATAATTCTATTAATTATTTTAAAGAAAAATGTTTACCTGCATTGTAGTAATCTGATTTCGCATGGGTCAATGCAATCTTAAACCCATTCACTATGGAATAAGTCTTATTCAATAAAGTAGAAAATGCTTTCAATTTTCATAAGACAGCACTGTTCGATACTGAGAATTTTATTCTGGGGTTTTCCTTGTTCCCTCTCTTTTTTTAAAGAGCTGACAAAAATTCCTATACCATTTGTGTGACTCATTTTCAAAACTACTAATCGTTTCTAAAGATTTTGGCATTGATGTTGTCTTTGCTAGAGAAGTTCAATGCCCCATTCCCTCTGAGTGAAAAAGGAGGGGGGAGGAGATTAAAAAGGCAAAACAGAATTATCAGATGTAATATTATAGATTGGGGAAAAAATAGCTCACAAATAAATTGACCTAGTTTGGATGATTTTTGTCAGATTTTTTTTTTTTTTTTGTATTATATAGCACTTGAGACTGAGTTGACATTATCTGCTTCCGCTGTTCTATTTTTCTTTTACAATTAAATATAAACAATGAATGGAATCAGGGGGAATGATGGGAACAAAATTTTATGGAGACAGAACTGCGTAGTGTTCAGAAGTATGATTTTGACCATAGAGCTTGAGAAGAACCACTGCAATTCATCACAGATATGAATGCATATGAAATATCTCCTTCTCCCTGTCTTCCTCGCTTTCTCTCTCTGACAAGGTAGATAAATGTGGACATTGTGGTTTAATGAATTTTCAACTGGTTAATTAATTAACCAAAATGTGCTTGTAAATTGCTCTGAATCATTATGGAACAGAGTATCAAGTGGGATCCCCCAGGGCTTTATTCAAAGTCTTCAAAAGCAATTTATAGGATAGTATGGGAAGGATACGGTATAGGTATATAGCAAGCTGGAAAAAGAAATATAGTATCATATTCGATGGGTGAAATGTATTAATTGAAGGGAATGTGCTCTAGACTAGATAGTTTGTGCTCTAGACTAGACTAGATACATTTTTACAGACTTAACAAAGAAGAGAGCGAATTTAGAATGTGTGGTGTTGTAAAGGAATTCCCACCCAATTTATTCAGCTGCTCATCTTCCAGCAAGGAATAACCAAATTAATTCCGAAGAGAAGTATGGGCATGGCACTTGGAGCCCATGTGTGTGTTTTAATGCCCCATAATTTATTTAGTTTTTGTTAAATATACTTAGAGTACATGGTCTAAAATTTGTGTTTATATTTGTAATTGTTACCATTGTTATATTTATTTATTTATTACATTTTTATGCCGCCCAACTCCCAAAGGACTCTGAGCGGCTTACAACATGGATAGCAATAGCACTCAGATTTTATATACTATTTATCAGAGCTTTACAACACTCCCCAAGCAGTTACAGAGACAGCTTATTGCCCCCAACAATCGGGGTCCTAATTTCACCCACCTTAAAAAGGATGAAAGGCTGAGTCAACCTTGTGTATGTATTTGCATATGTAGGTTGTATAATATTTCTGATGGTCTTTTTTCTTTATTGCATTATGTTTAATGCAATTTATGGAAGTTACGAGATACGCTGCTAAGAGTCATGACTGTAGCATCTTGTAAACTCAGTCCCAGTTAAATAAATAAATAAACAAGCATTCATATGGACACATACCCCAGATGCAATGTGACCCCCAAACATTCCAACTTGTTTAGAAACACTCCATCTGTGTGATTCTTACATTTCCAAATGAACCTTTGTTCCTTTATACTACTAGATCACCCTTTCCTTTTTTTCTTTCTTCTTATAAAAGCATGTGCATGCTTGGAAGTCCTCCTGAAAATCCCATGCAATCAGAATCATAGGATCACCATAATACCCCCCTGTGGAATTCTTGAACATGTTTAGCGTGCCATTTTTAAAAATAGTGTTCCAATAGGCTCAGAAAAAATATAAATCATTGGCAAATCCATTCATTGAAATTTTACGTAAACATTACCTCTACTATTTGTTTCCATTATTATTTAGTATTTGACATTTTTATTCTCTGCATATTGAAGTTTACAAAACTAAAATATTTAACAAACATTGCATAGATTTTTGGATTATTAATTGGCAGTTAGATCAAATGTTAATTGTTTGTTAAAATCAATATAGTGAATCAATTAAATAATGAATTTACTTATGTCTGAAATGTATACATTAAGAAACAGGAACATGGAAATATCCTTCAAATTTAATGTACTAATTACACAAATATTTCACCATCACAGGAATTAATTTCTCACTATAGTAGCTTGAAATATTTATTTATCAAATTTGTATTTGCCCGCTTCCTCCTCATCTCACAAAAAGTGACTCTGGACAGTGTAGAACACTACACACACACACACACACACACACACACACACAGTTACATACACACACACACACACACACACATATATTCACTATTAAAAATTATAAAAAGCACAAGAACAAGAGAAGATCATGCTAAGCCATGGGATCCCTCAGGCCTGATGACATTGCCAGGTGTTGAGAGACTTGTGGAATAATGAACAGGCATGATGTTCAGCTCACTTCTGGAAGGAGAAAATTCTGTAAGGCAGGCACCACAGCAAGAAAGGCCCACCTCCTGGGACCCACCAAGTTTGGCTCCCCAGCAGACAGACAGGATCTACAGTATGCCATCTCTGCCATACTTGATGGGATGGGCAAATATAATTGAGTAGAGATGGTCCCTCTGATAACTCAGATAACAATAATTTACTGTTGAAAAGGAATAATGTAAGAATTCAGCAAAAATGAATAAGATTTTAACTATGAGTTCCACTGGGTTACAAAGTATTCTTTTGAGCAAAAAAAAAATTAAAGTTATAATTAAAATGATGCAAAACATGTTGGGCAGCAAAGCAAAAAGAGATGCACAATAGTTGTCTCTAATACGTAAGTTTCACAGAAATTTCCAAGCAATAAAAATTAGGATACACAGTAAACCATGGAAGCTCAAAAACAGATTTTATAGTGGTTGCAAATAGATATACTTTAAATATACGAAAGCTTTATTATAAATAACACTTCATTTGAATATCAAATTATTTCAGTTATGTGAATAGATGCTCATAAACTCACAGGGCAGAGTTTATACAGTATAAGCAAAACAAGTATTTTTTTATATTTTTTTAAACAGATATGTTTAAAACATACATTTTTTCAGGGTAAATTTTACTACTTTTTTACATTTACAAGTAATTCTTATGTTATGATCATTCATTCAGCAACTGTTCAAAGTTGCAATGGCGTTAACAAATGGTACTTATGATGAATCCTCATAATTCCGGTGGCCACAGCATCCCCAGGGTCATGGGATACTTGGTACCTGGTTCATGGTTACAATGCTGCGGTGAGTCACAGTCATGCGATTACAATTTCTGACATTCCTCATAGGCTACCCACAAGCAGTGTTAATGGGGAACCCAGCAGGAAAACAGAAGACACACTCAAAGCACTCACTTAATGACCTGTGTGGTCATCACTTTTTGATGGCAACAAGGACTGTTGAAATTGCTGTTGCTAAGTGATGTGATGTGCTCAGGTGATTTTATGTTTTATGACCATGTTTAGTTGTGGCAATTCTGGTCACAATAACTGTTGTAAGCCAAGAACTGCCTACAGATAAATAGCTACATTAAACACATATTTTAAATCATATAGAAGCTGCAGTTTATGACTTTCAATAAAGTATGCATATCCATTACCACAAAATGCAGAGTGGCCAGCACTGTCTGCAGAATCCACCACTTTAATAAAAAATAGCTGATAACCCGGTGTTGCCTGGGTATTTTTTATCCCAATCCTGTATTAGACAGGAAAATCCTGTAGTCAGGACTCACACTGTTGTACTGTATGTGAAACTTTAAAGGTAGCTCTATCTCTCTAGCTGTTGTACTGTCTCTGAAGTACTAGATGTAGTAGCTTTCTTGCGCAGCATCGCAAGTCAGAGGGAGCCCCCTTGTGGAGTACTGTGAAACTGTTACCATGGCAACAGAAGCCATTTTAAGGCACACACACACACACACACACACACACACCCTGATGGTGTTAGGGGTGTCCCCCACAGTATTTGTTTCCAGAGGGTAAGTCATCTGCGTACCAAGTTTGGTTGAAATTGTTTGAGGCGTTCCAGAGTTATGCTGGTACATGCACACACACACACACACACACACACACACAACGATAGAAGATAAGTGAAAGCGTTATACTGTTGCAACACACCTTCTGTCCCTTTAGTACCTACAAACAATGAATGTACTAAAGAGGTGGAGCTTGGACTGTGCCACTGCAACACTGCAACACTGTTTTCTTCATTTGCCTCTTCCCCCTGCAGATAATGATTCATATATCATGACTTTTAGAAGCTAAGACTAGACAACCAATGACCTCCTGGGTCATCCTTTCAAAGATATTTTCTTACCTAAACAGAAAAAGAATGATCAAAGGCGGGCAAAAAAGCAAAGGGAGTAGAAGTTACTTCCTGCTAATTTCCTTTCAGGAACCTGGCAGAGTATCAAAAACATATCTTCCTTCCTTCCTTCCTTCCTTCCTTCCTTCCTTCCTTCCTTCCTTCCT
>JANHGC010003274.1:503583-514045 GCA_027560395.1 Boaedon fuliginosus | reverse complement strand
CTCCCTCCCTCCCTCTCTTTTGAGATGACTAAGCAGTTTTCTTGGGCTCAACAGGAGGCCCTGGAAGCCTGCCAGACCAGAATCTCCAAGATGGAACTGCAGCAGCAACAGCAGCAAGTTGTCCAGTTGGAGGGCCTTGAAAATGCCACTGCCAGAAACCTTCTGGGCAAACTAATAAACATCCTTTTAGCGGTGATGGCTGTCCTGTTGGTGTTCGTCTCCACCGTGGCCAACTGCGTGGTCCCCCTGATGAAGACTCGCAGCAGGACGTTCAGCACTTTCTTTGCCATGGTCTTCATTGCCTTTCTGTGTAAGCACTGGGACGCCATTACCAGCTACTTGGAACGCTTCTTTTCACCCCCCAGATGATGACAAGAACAGGCCATTGCCTCGCCCACTCGAGCTGGATCCGGCAAGGAAGTGCTTCAGACTTAGTCGGCAGTTCCTTCCTCCACTGAAGACGTAACATGTCCGAGTGTGAATTTGTTTACAGTTAAAATAATATTTTCTCTCTGAGACATATTGGCAATAGTGAGGGTTTTTTTTAGAATTTATTAAAGAACTCTTTTTTTTCCTTTTTGTCAAAAAAAAAACTTTTTATGTAGCATGGTTCTCTTTGGATGCAAATCTTAATATTCTGTATGTGTACAGAGATAAAAACACAAATCTGGAGCACACCAATGGGCAAATTAAATTATGGCTCAACTACTGTACTAAACCTGGTCGGAAGAGGAAAAGACAATGACATAAATTCTAACCAAGATAATCCGGTGCATAGCGATACTCTGATTATCCTACAATGCTACTGTGAAACCTGACCACCTTCTGTGTCTGAATGTATAACTTCAGGATGGCTTTCTCTAGTGAAAGACCAATGCAATACATGGAACTTTCTGGATCTCTTCCTGGGTTTGCCTCTTCTGCTGTTTAAACTTTCTGGCTAGATATATGAAGTGGATTAGTTCTACTGTGTACAGTTCCTGCACAGTTGTACTACAGTATTTTGAAGTAGCCCTTTGACTATTTTAAGCAAAAGCCCTTGGTTGCACTTTGACTGTTTTTTAATGTATGTATAGTCACAGATTTAAAAATCCAAATGGCATACTTGAAGAGTGTAATACTCAAACTCTCAGTGCTTCCTTATTGTTTCTAATAGGATTTTTTTATTCTTATTGGGGATTGTTTTTTGAACTTACTGGTTGAGAGCATCATCTCTCTTTCTCTCTCTTGCTCTCTTTGAATAAAGAAGTGATGTTCTTAAATGAAGAAGTGTGTGAATAAATATGAGCTACCTTGTTCTGAGATGATTTGGAAGGTTGCAAATAATGTTTAATGTATCTCGAGTGCAAACCTGCTCAAATGTGATCTGTTTCCTCCTTAACTTCCAGACCTCGCACTAAGAAAACAGATGTTCTGATCCCTCCTGCCAGATCATAATGCGCGTTTGCTTTGTTTGGAAGTGAATGGGGAAACTGGAAATCTTGTCCCTGGTCCTGTTGTATCTAGAACAGTTATTTTAACGAGAATAAAGAAATCCTGGTTTGTTTTAAGAAAAATGAACAGGAAGTTTTGAAAGCATGAGTGAGTGAACTGTTCTGAGAAGAAAAATAGGGAGTCTTAATATCAATAATAAATAGGACTTAAACTTTTAAGTTTAGGCTCCTCCATGCCAAAGTTGGAGTGGTAGCTAAGATAGACTACAGTCGGTCAGCTTCAGGTCTATCGTAAAGTTACCCTGTGTCTCTAAGGAAGGCATAAATGATTAAGGAAGCATCAAGTCATAAGGCCAATCCTTTTAATAGTACCCGAGTTAACGTGTTATTCAAATATGCTCCTGGGAACTGAAACCAAAGCTGTACTACTAACAAACTTAACAGTGTTCACGCTGTTGGTACTTTTTTATATTTAGAGTCAGCCTGTTCAACCTCATTGTGTTCCCATATAGGACATCATGAAAACTCTTGCATTAGTAAGATTTGGTGGCAGCCGAGCATTGTCAAGAAGTAGGGAAACAAAAGAGCAAGTGAACTGTATTCCCCCCCACAGACACACACACACACTTGTTACTCAACACGTGCTCGAAGCAGGTTCTGCCTGTTTCAAAGCATGTAAAACAAGAACTCGAGCAAATTGCATAGGTAAGTGTTCTAAATAGAAGTTGCTCTTGCAAGACATCTATTTAGAAAAGCAGTGGCATGAGCTGTTTGTACCTCTACTTTTAGTGCTTTTTCAAAAATATAAACGGGGCCTAGTAGTATATGAATATTCGTTCTGTTAGTAAGTCTTCAGCCATGGTGTCATGTTTTTCCAAAACATCTTTAATGCTGGCCAACAAGTTTTATATTAGTGAAATTCAGAATTAAAATTCTTAATTCTAGCTGTTTACACTATGAAACAGTTAAGTATTCTTTCACATTGCCAGAATATAATTATTTAATTCTAATTTGACCAGTGTTTTATCTAAGAGCCCTAGTAACCCCCCAAATAACCTACATAATGTGGATTTTCATACAGAAAGTTCTTATATGTGTGGTTTCATTATTTAAATTTTGTTTCTATCCCTTCTTCTCGGTTAAATGGAACTTGGCCTTCTGACTGTCAGCAAAGAAAACGTATATACATAAAGCCTATATAGAGAAACTTCCTTTTGCTTTAGAATTAAATCGTAATTCAAGAGGTTTAGCATATCATTTTCAGAATTGCAGTTCTTTATACAATCAGATCCCTAATGCTAACATGAACCACAGATAGGTACTGAAAAAAAAATCTACTTGTTCCCCCAAGTTAATTTGAAGAGATTCTGGCTAACAACTAAGCATTCTGTTGCTCCGGCCCTGTAGATGTAGATTGTTAATACTTGTTTCTGCTAACATTTTCCTTGGCCTGTTATTTCAATTTTTTATTGAATTTATGATCACTGCTGCTAAACATCTCAATACCCCTCCTGTTTTCTCCATGCTCTTAATGGTAAACTAAATTACTTTAAAGGGCATGATTTGGTCAAAACATGCAATGCTTGAGGTGATTCCTAGGGCCACCTTTGTGAAGTACAGAATCTTCTGTAGATACACTTACCACAGCATATGAACAAATATGACCTAGATGAGTATTCATTATTCAATATTCACTGAAGTCTGTTATTGAATACTTCATTGCTTTTTCTTGTGAACATTTATGTTTTCTAAATGTGTATTATTAGATAAATGCTATAAACAGCTAGCATCTGTTTACCAACAAAAAAAAGAAAAATATGGTAGAGCCCTAATCTTCAGAATTTTCCCCAAAAGTTGTTTTGATTTATCATTAAAACAGGCTTTCAATGCATTCTAAAGGTTTCTGTTCATATTTTCTGAGATTGCATCCAATCTGTTGAATATTCTAACATGACTCTTTTCATTTTCCTTTTTTTTGGGGAGGGGGGCTAACAAATTCATTCATTCATTCATTCTCCTCACTGCATCAAATTAGTTAACAAATGTTAATTGTTTAAAAATGCGACTATAGCTTTAAACTCCTAATTCCCTTTGCAAGCATTTTTGGATTATTTGTTACAGATAGTGTTTGCAAGTAAGTGAGTATGTGTGTGTAGCATTATTACTGATGTGGCCCTCCTCAGTTATGTATTGATTTTCCACAGTTTCCTCTTTAGTTCATATAAAGAACATATCAGATGGTCACAAAAAGAAACGAATGTAGCAGATTGAATTGATGGGAACAACTAGCCTAGCATATTTTCAATGGTTCATAACATATCTAACTTTGATGGTTTAAAAAAAAAACCACTGAAGATACCATGTTCAAACTTTGTTCCTCCAACCATAAACAATATATACACAGAGTATGATCCCTCTATGGACTCTGTGATAATAACAAGCGTGTTCACAGTTACTAGTTTCTAATTTGTTTATTCTGCATCAGTGGACTCCAAACTATTCCATTTGGTCGGGGTAAGTTGTAAGTGATGATGGGACTGGCCAAAAAGCTTGCTGCCTTTCAGTTCTATGGAACGGACCTTCCAAAATTTAAAGTGCAAGCAATGGAAACCAGGTTGCCCAATGATGGGCAGCTGTCAAATTCTTTAGCAGTTGTGAGAAATTCCGAATGTGGCAAAAGAGTTGTATGTGTGTGTGCCTGTGTTGTGTAGGCCAGGTGACATTGTGCATTAGTAGGCAACTGACACAAGTGTAGTTTTTTAAAAGCATAAAATAAAAACTCACTTGCATGGGATGACAAGTATGGCAGTGACACTGTAGTTTGTAGAACTTTTAAGCTGCTAACTGTTGAGAAGGATTGACATTTGTCTTGTCTGGTAGTCACGGGTTTGTCTGTGACTCATGCTGTATATAAAATTCAATAAAACCTCAGATATTCACTGTTGTGTGACTTAGTTGTTATGTGAGAAGGAGTATACCCCAAGGAAATAATATGTTAAAGCAACTTGACATCCTGAGGACAAGAAATTGAAATGGCAAGAACGTAGGTCAGTTGTTAACAGGGGGTGACTGCTATCGAAACACAGGCATATTCAATTTTCTCCATGCTGCACGACTACGGGTTAAAGTGGCACACAGAAAGTCAGACTGCCAGTCCTTGTAGCTCAGTTATTTACATGAGACTTTCCAGGGTCATTGGCAGAGAAGTTTTTTTCCTCCAGAATTGGCTCCATAAATTCATATTCATATTGTTAATACAAGCAATCAAAATTGAGAATATCTGTAAAATGAGCTCTGTAGCCTCCTCAGGCACGCATTTCAAACTTTTGCCTACAAAGAATTCTACGCCGATCTGTCTATCAAAGTTCACCTGAGGTGGGGTCCGTAGAAAGTTGTGTATGTGGGGATATGGTGAAATCTCTTGACCTTCCTCTAAAACCTCTTCTGGCGGCTGCACAAGGTTTCTTTGAAAACAGGTTTTTCAAAAACTGGCTTAAAATGTTCCAAGAGGTTTCAGGGGTTCATCACCTATTCAGCAGCCAACACGCCGGCTTTTTACAATAAAATAATCACCTAGACTGGTGAAGGCATGTGGAGAAGCAAATGTTTTACCAATCCTGGTTGAAAATAGAATGGACAGCTGTATCCAGTTCAGCTGGTCATTTAAACCAGTTCTGGGAGTTGAAGTCCGCCAGGGTTAAAGTTGCCAAGGTTGGAGACCCCTAATTTAAACTACCCAACTGAATGCATGTCTCAGACTGTTTCAAACTTGGACTTTACTTTAAGCAATATTTACCTGTCTCTAAGCAATAACAATGCTGATTGAACTGGCAACTCCCTAAATCATATATTCGTGTGACATTGATCCATTCCATACACAGGTAGTCCTCAACAACTGTCCTTTTACTGACTGTTCAAAGTTACAATAGCACTGAAAAAACGTGACTTATGACCATTATGACTTATGACTGGCCTATGAGCCACCATTATGACTTACGAACCGTGGTGGCGCAGTGGTTAGAATGCAGTAATGCAGGCTACTGCTGCTGGTTTTATTTATTTTATTTATTTATTTATTACATTTTTATGCCGCTCAACTCCCAAAGGACTCTGGGCGGCTTACAACATGGATAGCAATAGCACTCAGATTTTATATACTATCGGAGCTTTACAACATACCCCAAGCAGTTACAGAGTCAGCCTATTGCCCCCAAACAATCTGGGTCCTCATTTCACCGACCTTAGAATGATGGAAGGCTGAGTCAGCCTTGAGCCTGGTGGGATTTGATCTGACAACCTGCTGAACAAGTCAGCAGAAACTGCAGGGCTGCATTAACTACTGCGCCATCAAGGCTCAATCAGTTCAGCAGGTCAAATCTCACCAGGCTCAAGGTTGACTCCGCCTTCCATCCGTCCAAGGTTGGTAAACTGAGGACCCAGTTTGTTGGGGGCAATAGGCTGACTATGTAAAATGCTTAGACAGGGCTGTAAAGCCCTGTGAAGCGGTATATAAGTCTAAGTGCTATTGCTATTTTTCAGTTACAACCTTCACAGCATCTCGAGGATCATGTGAAGAAATTTCAGATACTTGGCAACGGGTTCATATTTATGCTGTTGCTGTGTCCCACGGTCATGTGATCACCTCTTGTGAAGTTCTGAAAAGCAAAGTCAGTAAGGAAGCCAGATTCACTTAACAACTAGCTGACTAACTTATCAACTACAGTGATTCACTTAACAAATGCAGCAAGGGAGGCCATAAAATGGGACAAAACTCACGTAACTGCCTCATTTTACAAAAGAAATGGGCTCAGTTGTCATAAATAGTGGTGCACCTGTAACCATTTCTTTAAAAAAGCAAAAAAAAAAAAAAAACCCAGAGGAGACTTAATAAATAAAAAACAGGATCCTTCCAGTATTAATAACCATTTCTTAATACTTTTGGGAAAGAAAAAATGTATAGTTATATCTAAAGTTTATGTGTCTCTTCAGTCCAGTGGAATTCTGAACAATTTACATGTTCCTTTTATAGTAAGAAACAAGTTAAAATCAGTACTGTTTTATTTTAAAGCTATACCCAGTCCAATGGGAAAAAAACACACCACCACATAACCCTGTTGTAATTTTGGTAGACTCTTTCCCAAGTCCTGGAATAACCATATTTGGGTGGTTTTCCTGAAAAGCAAGAGGGACGCGCTATCCCAAAGAGACCACAACAAAGATGTTCTGTAAGGGAAGGGGGCCATAGAAAGCCCACCCTTTCCAAATTTTACTTGATGGGCAAAAGCCGCGGAGAAACCATAGGTATCCAACTCCTGGTATGTTCTTCCACCAGCAAAAGGCAGGTCGCTGCACAAAATTTGCTTCCAATGTACGTATTCCCCTTTACTTTAAAGCAGCCTTTTCCAACCTCGAGTCTTTGAATATATTGGCTACAGATGAAAAACAGTTGTGAAGACTAACATGGCTGGTAGAATGATACCAGTTTGAAGAAGGGAATGATGTGAAGGCATATTGAAATCTATGCAACCTTTGAAACATAAACGGAGAGCCGAGCTCCACAGTCTGAATAAAATAAGTTGCACATTTAGAAAAAAATGTTTTGAGGTCCTTCGGTGTTTCTCCAGTACAGTGAACTTTGCATTCTTATTACTATATTGTAACAAAGGTTGTAAGTCTGCCTGAAGCAGCTGACCAAATGTTTGTGTTCTGCAAATCATGCAATATTCTCTTTTCAATGTTTTGAAATATACACCACTACATATTTTTAGACTTCCATTGAACCCAATGCAAGGTAGGGCTACCATATTTGGACTGCAAGAATCCAGATGATAACTTGATAGCAACAGTGTTGGAATTTTCCATATCTCCTTCCTTAGTTCTAGGATACATCTGTATTTTCCCCAACCTGCTATGGTAAGTTATGCAAAAGGACTTCCTTCTCCTCTCCTTCATAACTTTGTGCTAGTCCCAAATCTGCTCCAAGATTTATTTATTTATTTATTATTTATTAGATTTATACCCCACCTTTCTTCTTCGTCAGGGGGAACTTGAGGGAGCTTACAACATAATTAAAATACAAATGACATCATAAAAAACAATGTAAAATAAGATTAACAACAAACCACTCATACACCATGGAAATATCCTCTGTCTTGGACCAAGATTTAAAAAATAAATTAGAAATTAAGAATTTGGGTGGGGGGGGTGTTTGTCAGATACTGTTCTGTCAGTGGAACAGCACCATTAATATACATTAGATACCCCATTAGATTACTCTCCATAAACATGGAGAGTAATATTCAACTTGGTGAATTAGAAATTGAAAATTTGAAAACTGAAAACATCTGTTATATGGGTTGTGATTCCCATCAGATGCTAAAGAGTTGATTTTCTATTATCCTTTGTCCAGGAAGAAAAATAAATTCTTTAAACTGGAAAGTTCCACTGGGTGAGGGATTGGGGTAAAAGTGAACAGAAATCTTCAGTTTGCTAGTCTATAGCAAGTTGATTTGCTGCTGGCTTTGTACACCACCTAGTGGTAGAATTTATTCTCTTCAGTTAATTTCATTTCAGCAATTTCTTCCAATCACTAATAGCGCAGCTTGTTATTGTATTTGCAGAAATACATATTTAAAAAATGTTAGGATTATGTTCTAAGATCCTTGTTCTTAAAAGGTAGTCCTCCTCTTCAGGTTCAGAGATTACCATCCTTTGAAAATTACCCCGTCCTTTCAAATAATATAAATGTGCAGCTTTCTGGCCCAAAACCAAAAATGGCATGTGGTGATTCTTCCAAACAAGTCTTTATTGTTTCACAGAATCATGCCATACTGACCACTGTATTATCTGGATCTGTACAATATAATCTTTGAACTATTTGAGAGGGCCTGTCTTCACCCTTTTTCTCCCACATATAATATCTGGACTGAGTTGCCTCTTACTCCCCTGCCATTCACCCTCTTTCTCTTGGTGATCATATCTGTACTATATTCCCTCAGAGCAGTTCTGTCTCTGCATGCATGCTAAAACAATATTTAACTCTCTCCTGTTTGGTGGCTTCGTCAAATAAATCAGATTGATGTACTCCTAGATTGAAGAGTCTGTAGTCCTAAATTCATTTGTTCTGCTTAATTATGTAGCATGTCAACACATAATTTTAAATATTACAAAGTAATTACAGAGTCCACACACTGAGAAATCAGAGATGCAGCCCAGTCCTGTTCTTCAAGGTACTAATATTCCCAGTTGTTCATTTTAAATGCCAGACAATAATAGTCTAGAAATGGTGAGTCTCAAAATCATACTTCCAGCAGTATGCGTCTTACAACCTAAGAGGTAATACAATTTGTGTGTCATCTTACCATAAAAGTTGCATGCACACATTGTACAAATAGCATTTGAAAATAATAAGATGGGAAAATAATACATTTCTACTTATTTTTCCAGCTTGGGGATCATGATTCATATTTTAGGGCACTGAGTCATGTTTTGTGAGATGACAGCCATATAAATATGATGAATGAATAAATATACTCCATGGGAGCCTGCAGGAATACAAAGATGGACAAATAATGAAACATGTATTGTGATTTGCACTTTATACGTGTAAATCATGATGTCATGTGCAAGTATGTAAGGGCAGAGCTTTATTATTATTATTATTATTATTATTATTATTATTATTATTATTATTATTATTATTATTATTATTATTGTTATATTCTCCAGAGGATCCAGTGATGGGCTCGGTGACGTCAGGTTTAGGCTCCGCCCCTTCCTTAGGTAAGTCTTAAAAGCAAAGAGGTGGAGCTCCAGAGTCCCAGACATCACTTGCTACTTCTGGGTTAAAGTCTCTCTAGTCTTCTGCAAAGGATTCTGGCCTTTTTTCTAGGAGAAATATCTCTCTTTTTCCTTTTCAGGAGTCCCTAAGGGCTCCTAGGGTGACCCTGTTAAATCGCCTCTCACCTCACCTCCGGATTGACAGCTGCAGGAGGTGGCGGTTTATCTGTAAGCTGCCTTCCTTTTCCCACTGAGTGGGTTAGGAGGAGGGTAAGCATAGCACGGGGAAGACCATGCAGGGTTAATTAACCCGGCCTCTGGGCGATTGGAAGAGAGCGTTAGCTTCTCCTTCTACTCAGCAAGCAACAGACTTATTCCTTTCGACATAAGCACTCCTTTCGAGCCTTCCAGGCACATCCAGAACCAAGGGGCAACAGCACTTCATCCTAGAGGTCGCTACTCTTCCTGGCAGCCCAGAGTTTCAAAGCCTAAGCCGCGCCAGCCCAGACCCGGTCCTTCTAAGCTGAGTAAACCACAACAATGACTATGCCTCCATAGGTCCCCTAGTCGGTGGGAGACTGGCCCTCTTCCACGACAGATGAGAACAGATCACTTCAGACCGTTGGGTGAGGGCCACAGTAACGAAAGGGTACTCTCTGGAGCTAAAGTGAATTCACCCAGGGAGATACATCCAGGTACCAAGGTCATTGTCTATCATCAAACACCTGCAAATGCTGAAGGCAATCAAGCATCTGCATGACATCAGAGCGATAGAGTGTGTGCTGACCCCTCAAAGGGGTCTGGGAGCGTACTCCCATTTTTTCATAGTTCTGAAGAAGTCGGGAGACACCAGAGCTATTTTAGATTTTAAATGGTTAAACCGTTGGATGTCTCGTCCTACATTCAAAATGGAGACTTTACGGTCCATTTTGAATTCAATCAGACCGGGGGATTTCATGGTGTCTCTCAATCTACAGGAGGCTTATCTCCATGTACCTATATTGCCAGCACACAGAAAATTCCTACACTTCAATTATGGGGGCTCCCATTTTCAGTTCCAAGCCCTTCCGTTTGGATTTACATCAGCGCCATGGGTATTTTCAAAGATACTCATTGCAGCCATAGCATATCTACATCTACAAGGCCTGTCCATCTTCCCATACTTAGACGATGTCCTGGTGAAGGCGCCATCCCACCAGCAGACGAGGCTTCATCTAGAGCAGACCATGAGCCTCTTGGAATCACTGGGG